>JBAMJV010005894.1:0-81156 GCA_037951105.1 Echinarachnius parma
TATAAAAGGGGGTATAATTAGCTGAAAATGTACTTGAAATGCAGCAAAAAAGGAGGTAATTTTTAACTTTGATAATGATCATGTGTTACCCCTTTGAACAGTGGTGTAGCGTAGTCAGACTGATTGGGGGGGGGGGGGGGGGGCACACAAATTGGAGGGAATGGGGGCACACTTTATGTATTTATTTTTTTCAAAAATGTTCCCCTTAGCAAATTATTGGGGGGGGGGGGGGGGGGGCGGGGCACATGGACATGTGTTGCCAATTTGCATTGTAGGTAAGGAGAGTTTGGATTTGAATTTGGTGTGATATGTCACGTTATTCATTGCTATAGGTTTTGGTTATCAACAATGTCAGGCAAGCCTAGAATGTCTTACCCATCATTCTGAAAATAGCCCTACACAAAGCAAAGTGCAAACACACGCACACGCACACACACACACACACCTAACACATCCATACCATGCATGATACTGGAATCAATATTCTTTCCATTTCAAATTTGACAATTTAACCAACAGAGTGGAAGAGAGAATAATGGGGATTTAACACTTTAAACAGCGCAGCTCTTACAAGCCATGCCTGCTTTGCTGAAATAAAATAAATAAGTGAACAAATATCCTGGGAGGCTGAGGTGGTTAAAAGTTGCAGTTTACCCAACCTTATTACTGGATTTATATGCACCGTACCAGTCAAAATTACTCTTACACGGTTATATAAAAAATACAGCCCAACCCGTCTATAGCAGCAATTAACCTATAGTAGCCATAGTGTTACCATACAGAGAAAAACAATGTTATGGAACCCGTCATATGTATAATAGAGGTCACTTTCATTGCTTCCTTTGGTCACTATACACAGGTTGACTGTACTTGTTTATCTATATTATATTTGTATCATTACACAATATTTTATAAAAGGCAAGGGAATTAACAAATTATCTAAATTATCGCCCCGAAGTGAATACTACTTCTTAGTTTGAGACTAAAAAGTACTTCAGATAAACTTGCAATTTTCCCACAACACCATGAAACTGATTATTGTAAAACTACCACATAATTAGTCTAACAGGTCTTTTCCATGACAAAGTGTAAATCAAATACATCTCATTCGGTCTTCGTAATTTGATCATGGTTACACTTGGTACAACCAATATTTTTTGCAACTTGCTAAGATGCAAAGGGTAGGTGGATTCTAAATATAGGGTTCTTTATTTCAGCTGAATACAAGTACTTGCATTTTTGTTAAGTTTTTCACTACATGAAGTTATAAAAATGGAGTAAATGTATTTTCTCTTCATAAACAGAAATAAAATGCAAGCCATTCTGAGATCAGAGGTAGAGATATATCATACATTGTCATTGAATTAGATGCATATGTACTGATCACACAGTCATTTTTTAGATGTATACTTATAATTCAATAATGGCTACTTTGGTCCAGTGAAAGGTGCATATTTGTGTTCTAAATGGTCAGTGTTATGAAGTGTGAATATGTAAGAATTTTAATTAAATGACCCAAACCTTACTAGTTCACAAACTCTGCAACATGAACATGAAATGTTGGAATCTAACAATTTAAATAAAAACAAAATGTTTGGGTTTTAATACATAAAAATGGGGGTTATCTACAAGGGAATGTTAACTGCATGATAAATATAAAAATGTAACGAAAATGTCTTGGAAAATTTCAGCACTTTAGCTTCTGGTTAGAAACAATAAAAACAAAATACATAAAGAATTAAAGAAGCAAAGATCGTGGAACAAAATGCAAAACTGCTTGAATGTTAACGTATCATAACAAATATTTTTCTTTCTCATAATAACTGGATTTCATACTTCCTTGAGTATTTTTTTACTTTTTTCAGATGTCATCAAAGCATATAAATGTATGAAGCCCAAAACCCAAACTGGTGAATAAAAATTTTAAAATGGACAGATATTTCAACATGATTGAAAAATTATGAAAAGACAGGATGATTTTCTCTACAAATGTTTACATTTCACAAACACAGCACGATGACATAAACCTAGAATGCGGATTTTAAAAACACACTCAAGACAGAACTAAGACCTAATGTTCCATGATAAATACAAACTCTGACAAAAGAGCACAATCAAGTTATATCTTACATGATACGAAGAGTCAAAGAGGTAAAAAAACTTTTTTGCGTTAATATCGATGACTCAGAAATTTATTTTCCCTTTTTATGATGCATAGGCCCAAACAACATTGCATTTACTCAGATTTACATTTTTGATGCATATTAACCTTGTAACTTGATTAAACATGTGCCTTGAAAAAGAAAAAGACTATATCCATAAACCCAATTTGCTTGAACAATATAACTTGACGCAAAGATTAATAATCAGAAAAACTTGTCATTCCCCCCCCCCCCCCCCCCACACAAACACACACATTTAAAAGACAAATTTTTCAACAGACACCACATAAATGAAGCATAAAACTACCTAGACATTATTTAACCAAACATTTTTCTCCTCCAAACGAAGTAAACGATGAAACTAAGAGATGAGGATTTCTGTGAACGGTACGGTACACGCCTAGGCACGTTCGCCGCGGATGCGACGAGCCAGCTGGATGTCCTTGGCATGATGGTCTCGCGCTTGGCGTGGATGGCGCACAGGTTGGTGTCCTCAAGAGACCCACGAGATAAGCCTCACTTGCCTCCTGCAAATGCACAAAAAGCAAATAGCATGTAATTATATTTACAACATGAAATGTTTGGCATTCAGATCAAGTTGAAAGTTTGAAACCATTCTAACTATTGTTTATGTACATAATCAGGACTTGCCCTTAGTGTTGGCCCTGGTTCCAATGACCACCAGAAGTTTGACTTGACCAATGGCCACTAGAAACTCAAGTATTGCCAACCAATGACTTAGGATAGATGCACACAAGCCCATGATTGTAGTCTATCTAATGTTTCAATTTGCTTACGGAAGCTTACGGAAGAGCACTGATAATTGGCATTGTTAACTTGAACATTGACCTCATGACCCCAAAATAAAAATCATTGGCTCATCAAGATACATACAGGTATCAATTTGAACAGTTATATTGTCAACCTTGTTCTTGAGGTAAGCCATTGTGAGAATAGGACAATATGCATGGACGAACAGCTCCAAAACATAATGCTTCTGGCCACTTTGTTGCGGAGGAATAATAAATCATATACGAGTAATTAAAACCAATTATGATAGTAATGATAAAATTTGTCTGTTGAAAAGAAAAAAGGCGTTGTCACTGTTTGTACTTCAGAGATAACCCATGTCTACAGTTTGTAAGCCATGTTGAAACCATAGTAGAGCTCTCTCTTTCATATTAAATGAATCTTTCCAAATTAGACATAATTGTTATCTGAAATGTTCACATCTCATAGCGGAGACTCGGACCTGCAAGATAGTACATAATTGCAAATATATAACTCAATTTAGCACAAAATTGGCCCTTCTCCACTCTCACCTGACGAATTGTACAATTGTAAACAATAACGGCCACAAACCTGCAGAGTCCCCAATGGCAGCACTCTGGAACCTCAGCTCCCGTCTTGAAGTCCTGAGCGATTCACGGACCCAGCGCTGGAACGGCAGCTTGCGGATCAACAACTCTGTGCTCTTCTGGTAGCGACGGGATCTCTCGGAGTGCCACAGTTCCTGCACAAAGGATTAGCAAATATTAGGTTTTTTCTTTAAATTTTGAATTAAATACAGAGTCTTTGGACTTATTGATTGAATCCTTTCAAATCCCAAAAGAAAAGTTTTAAAATAATTCACACAAATATTAGAAATACTTTCAGTGTGACCACAAATCTGACATACTAAACCAATTAAAACAAGAAGTCTGACCCAAGCCTCCACACTAACTTTTTTCTAAGTGGCCAGGTGTCGGGCAAATAGATTCATAACTTTTCAAATTTTACTTGCCCGAACAGAAAGTTTACTTGCCCGCTTACTAGAACTAGAGAAGATTTAAAATAAGAAATTACATTATTCTTTCATAGTTGACCACTAATTTAGTTGCCCAATTGGGCAACCAAAATAGGGCATTTATGATATTTTACTCGCCTGACACCAATTTTTACTTGCTCCCGGGTAATAGGGCATTGCGTATTTGCCTGTGAGATATTGTAATTTCCCCCAAATAAATTCCTTGCATAAGTCTAAGATTATTATTTCCAGTGATAAAGAACATGCAAGACATTTGATATCCCTGAGCATGTTTTTAAGTTCCAACCCATTTCACACTCAGGGGTTGATTGCAGAGTATGACAAAGGGAAGGTGTGTTTTAGGTTTTATACGGACTCAGAAATCTTGAGTTTATAACCATCATAATATACTATTCACGAGTCATTTATTTCAAGGTAATTTGAATTGGTATAAAATAATGGATAGGTCTGGGAGTGTGTTTCTTGCACGACTCGGCCACAAGGAGACATTGCTAATTTCTAGCCCTGCATAAACCATAACAGAATTTATCAAAATCAAAACTTTGCTTTCCCTTATTCAATAGGGGAATACCCAATTTTACAAGCCTCGGCTTTTACGGTGTATTCCGTGATCACTTTTATATTTGTATATTATATACTTTGTATTGTTTTAATTTGTGAAATAAAATAATGAACTACAACTAAATTTAAAGGGGTAGTACAGTTTTGGTAAGGCTGAACTTTAGTAACCAAAACCTGCACAGTAACATTACAAACTAATAGTTATAACTCCACCATGCTCGAAAGGTATACAACATTAGAAATGACTAAGTAAAAAGCCTGTTATCATTCAAAAGGACCCATTAAAACACAAGAGGGCGCTCTCTAAAAAGGCATTGGTTTCAACCATTTTTCATACAAAATTATGCATGTGATGTTTTGTTGAAATAATGAGTACATAGAGAGATCATCAACAACTTTTTAAAAACCGCTTTTGAAATTTTTTGAAAAAGTAAGCATTTAAATTTTTTTTTTTTTAATCCTCGAAAAAATTTGGGCCGATCAGATATATTTATTGATATTTCAGCCATTTCTGAACCGATTTTGACCAAATAAAGTTTATTCTGCCATTAAAATTGCATGTTCTTTCAAATTCGACACTCAGTTTTTCATTACCTCACAACAAAATTGTGTTGTGCAGCGCCCTCTATACCAAAACTGAACTACCCCTTTATGTTTAATGTACAAGATAAAAAAAAACTGTGGTTTACCTGGCCTGTAACGATGGGGTTTCTTCACACCGCCAGTAGAGGGGGCACTCTTCCTTGCTGCCTTGGTGGCCAGCTGCTTACGGGGAGCTTTCCCTCCAGTGGACTTACGAGCGGTCTGCTTGGTACGAGCCATGGCTTTGTTTTATAAGATTGACACTGCAGGAAAACATGCGAGAATAAACAAAACAAATACTGAATGAATGAAGACTCCTTTTTTACTTTGTAAATAATAGGAAATTTCTCAATTCTATGGAGGTAGGTAGAGTAGTGGCGCTAAAAAGCAAGCACTTAAAAGTGAACATTGATCAGGAACTCAGGAAGACAAGGCGATCACTGGATTATGTCTTGCCCTGGTATGCACCTACGGCATTTTTGCTTTTGTTTGCAACAAGCCTCTACACTAAAATATTTGTTCACTTGCCCAGTTGGGCTAAATCATGTTTTGTCAATGTTGAATAGTCCGAATAGAAAACTTACTTGCCTGAAAATGAAAAACAAAGAAAAACATTAAAAATATCATATTCTTTAAGATTTATAATTTCATGTATAGCAAGGTGTTGTATTACCGAACGTGTCGTATTACCGGACATGCAAATTCACATAGGAAAAATGTTCGAATTTTGAAAGTTGAATTAGACAGTCGGCATTAACGAAGGATAATAAATGGCTGTTCAGCAAAAAATTTCCATCATTTCCCGAAGAAAATAATTAAGCGTCCTGAGGTGTTTTACGCGCGTTTTGCCGCACACCTGTGGCAGCGCGCATGTCAATGACATTGCCATGCAAAACATTCATTTCGGTAATACAACAAAATATTTTGCGTTGGGAAGAGGCTTCTTTTTTGGAAGGGTTTACAAGAAAGTTGATTTGGAGAAAAATTGGTAAATTCTTGAAGATAGTTATCATATTTTACATCAAATGTGTTCTTTATGAGTTTATGCAGCTGCTCGTATAATTTCCACTTTGATTTTATGCATTTAAATTCTAATGTTTGTTTTTTGCCGTCAAACTATAGTACTGGTATCCGGTAAAACTAATAGGGCACAGTCTTTATAATACTAAATAAGTCACCAGGCCAAGGTCCCAAAGAAAAGGTTTTCGCTACATTTCGAGGACCCAATCTGTAAAATTACGACACTAATTTTGGCTCATTTAATGTTTATCGTCCGTCAGAATGATGAAATAAGCATAAATAAGGCCATAATTACAAACTACAAAGATTATTTTATTTACTAATATTCGTAACATTTTCGCTTCATTTTGAGAACCCAACTTCGACTCATTTATCATCTGTCGGAATTTGTCTTCCGCAAGTTCTGGACCACGTTCACGGAACAATTTTTTTATTTTCGACAACTGGAAAATTGGAATGACCACAGGATGACGACAGATCACAATACTCGTTATCAAATGTTGTCACAAGATAGTTCAGTATGTCCTGAACAAGATTTTATCAGGGGGGGTGGACTGCCTTCCAAATCCAGACTAGTAGGGTACCACCACCCAAAAATGATATTCTTGTAAATGAAAGGTAACAATAACATCTTTAGTAGTCCAATTCCATCAACAAGTTCACAAAAATATGTTTCCAGAAAAAAATATATAATTGGAAAATGCATCACCATTCTAAACACGTAGAACTATACCTCTCATCCCGCGCATGCGCGTTACGTTCAAACCAGCTCGCGATCCGATCGGACTCATTTGCATAAAGCCAACCCATGCTGCAGCTAAAGGCGCCTTCTGATTGGCTTTCGCATGCTGCCATAGACTCAACGTTATACCATTTGTATGCGAGGAGAAAGCTGTCGATGGCCCCTACATTCTGATACCAAACTCGTGATATTCCAGTCAAATCTCGATTTTTGACGAATTTGTTTGCACCATTTGAAAGCTAAGATATTCTTCCTACTAATTGGCTTCTCAGCAGTTTGGTAAGTTCTCATTTTCGTAATATTTAACTTATAAATTCGCGAGTTGTATTGAATGATTCTTTGATTTTTCTATTGTCTGTGTGTACCGATGATTAGTGTGTGACACCTATGGGTGAGATTCGACACGTGTATAATGTATGGCACGTCAGTGAGTTTTGGTCACCGTTTTTGCTTGGCACGGATGAAGATTGACAGATGGGGCGTGGCTTCGCGCAAGAGCCGAAGCCAGGCCGGCATAGCGCTCTGCATGGTATTAGACCCGAGCAGTAGAGCAAGGCTCCGCCCACAAGTCCAATTTCGGTGAAACATCACTGCGCTCTCTTCTTGACTGAGCCCAGTCAGGGAGAGAGCGCTCTGTCTCTGACGTTTGACCGGAGATCGGGCGATCAACCAATGGGAGCTCGCTAACTCACTGTACAACGCTTAGTGCGATAAGTTCTACGTGCTAAAGCATGCATTAATGGGTCTGCATGTACGAAGACTACTTTGCCAGAGCGAACGTACGAACCGTCCGGGATTCTATTGTCTTCAAACGTACGCGTGAATAGCATGCCATTGGCATTGGCCTGCATTGGCATTGCCATTGCATGCCATTGGCATTGCCATTGGCGCACTCGCAAATCATGTTTGGCCCGTACAGAACCAGGTCCAGGAAATAGTGGTTCCGTAAGTGGTGGTAATTAATTGCTTTGTTTATAAATTACACAACAACCCTTTGCAAAATGTTTGGTATCTATTTGATATCACAAAACGGTACCAAAACATATAATTATGTGTTGTTCTTTGCCTAGTGCCTGGTGGTCCCCTTTAATATTATTTACACTCATCACAGTCACACACACACACACGTACACACACACACACATGCACAATTGCAGTGCACTCGCGCAGTCGCAGCTAGTCAGTCAGTCAGTGACAAATATAGTAAAAACACTCATTTTGTAAAAGAACGACTGCAACTTCTCGAATGGCATTTTAATCTGCTTGTAAAACACACCACTTTCCCACACACTCTCAATCATATTTTTCCAAATTAATTTGTCATAGATCAAATGTAAATTGTTATTTTCGCTATAATTAAAGCAACCTACCGATACTTCTTTCGACGAACTGCACTAAGAATTAAAGGGATCTAGTAACTTTGTTGAGATGTGCAAAAACTGATGAATGGTTGATGCAATGTATACTGTTGTTATCTCATATGTCCTCAGGGTATTGTGTGAAAATTTCAGGTCAAATGGACAATGTATGGCCAAGTAATGAGCGAAAATGCAAAGTGATATTGGGTGATATTCGCCAACTCACTGCATTCACTTTGTACAGGAATGAAAATCTCGCCCGGAGATTTTCTTATCTAAATACTTCAATCATACATATCTTTGTAATGAAAGGGAAATTTGAAAAACCGAAAGCTGTCCCATGATTTTTTTGTTAATACGAATACAACAAGGTATAAGGGAACCGCTAGAATTACAATTTTATTTTGAGGATTTGGACAATGTTACTAAGTCCCTTTAACTTTAGAAATTGCATGTAGGTATCCGAAATCCGGTTATAAAAATCCGGCCGAATACCCGAAATTTACGGAGCTGTTTTGGGATCGAGCTGTGTAGCTCTAATTAGTTTGCTATTTTTCTTTAAACTTTCAATACAATAATGAAATTAAATATTTTCATGTACGTATCCGTTTACCATTTACTATAAATTAGATACTCCTAATAATTAATGATCTAAAATATAAAGCATATATTTGTATTACCAATTTATTTGTAAAAGTCTCAATATTCAATACAAGCCATTAAATTGGCAGTAAATTATACATGCACTACGTGTACCTATTTTCTGTAGTCTGATCAAGGAAGGAAAATTGTAAGTGGATATTAATTTTTTAGGAGATATAGAATACTAATCAAACGTGTTCCTTTACTTGTATATAGTTCATATATATTGTTTTCTATTTCAGATCGACAGTTACAAAATGAGAGCGTGGGTTTGATATCGCTACAAAATTAGAGTCCTGAGCTGTGACCGCTTTCCTGTTGACGTTGTAACGCTGTAAACACCTCATTTTTTATCCATACTTCCAGCTATAGATCCCATTGACGTAACTGTTTGCTGATGATTCAATAGCGCATATCGCCAATGTATAATCTGCATATTTGTGTGATCAGCGAATATACATCACCAATTTGCTGCGGGCTATTCCAAAACGTTACGCAGCGTCATGGACATAAATCGCAAAGAAGCGCTATGGCATGCGCGGCAATTTGGCATGAACAAGCCGAAAGTATCACAATATAACTCTGCGCGAAAGAGATAAATTATTGCTTCAAACAGGGTCCCTGGGCAATGCCATGCCAATGGCCTGGCTTGGGGGCCTTGGCCCTTGGCCTTGCCACTGTCTTGGTGACTGTGTCTTGGTAATTGAATTGCTTGACCGATGTCTAAAATAATTATGCCAAACATTTCCCATTGTTGTTTGGACAAAAAGAATGCCACATTTGCACAAACATTACTTATCATTATGCATTATGGCGTTATTATGGAAGTTTTCGGGGGGATTTTTAAAACTTTTGGCCTTTGGCCTTTGGGGGCTACAAATTTCCAGGGCTCTTTTTCAAATTTCAGGGGCTACTATATATAGCTCTAATGCTGTAAGTGATCATCTGATTTTTTTTTCGGGGGCTCTTTTGGGCATTTCGGGGGCGAATTCGCCCGCCGTCCCCGTGTATTTTTTTCCCTGTACCCATTTACTACTAATACCTGGGTTACAAATGAGAGCAGCAAGTGACAAGTGTGGATAAAGTCAGCTGAAGGACTCGCGTGCTGCGATTGGGATCGAACCCACGACACTTGTATTGAAAGACAAAGGCTCAAACCAGTATACCACGTCACTTTATACGATGATGATATCAAGTTAATGTATTTGTTTGATTTCCTTTTCTTCACTGTAGACGGACGAGGGAGGAAAAGATGGACTGGTTTAGCAAGTATTCACCCCACTGTCTCCTCATTGTGACTATCCTCTTCAAATTGGCAATGTCTGGGGCGGGACAAGGGGACGGGGTGCACCAGTTCAACCAGGGCGGTCAAGACAACAGCAACAATGAGAAGATAGGACCTCCAGCAAGCCTCATGCGAGACAGGGCACACATTCAAGATAAAGAGTGAGTAAGCCTTAATTCTACAACTTTGGTAAAGTAATTAACCTTCGCAATTTTTGGCCAAGCAAGTACATTTTAACGTAAGTCAATACTTTGTCATAATGATTAGTTGTTTTGTAAGTGTATGTCAGGATGTGTATGATGTCTAATTGTGTTTGCTTTTCAGTACAAAGTCTAGGGACTTTGAGGAGGTAGAAAATAAGGCAATGTATTGAAATGATACTACGCTTCAAAGTCCCTTGTGTAATTGTAACCCAGAAAAACAGGCGCAATCTTAAAACTTTACTACATTTTGTCTGGGATCTTGTGGATTTTTTTCCTTCACCTTATATATGCTATCTCAAGAACCTTTTGTAAAATGAGTTAACATTATAGGAGTTGCAACATTTTAAATGGGAAAGGTTTTAGTTTGTAAATTAAGGCATGCATGCATGTACCCACAATACTGAATATTGCAAAAAGCTCCTCCCCCACTCCCACCCCCACAGTCACATGCGGGCCCACCTGGAGGGGGTGGTGGACATAGATGCCATCGCGTCATCCATGCCGCCGGACGAGATGGAGTTCCACTTCTTCCTTTCGCACGACACCGACCGGGACCGGCGCCTGGATGGGCTGGAACTGATGCAGTCCCTCCTCCACGTTAACAACGACCAGGGATGGGTGGAAGGCGGGGGCACGCCTCCCCCCTCAGCGCAGGAGCATGCGCCCCACGCACAAATGTCGGAGGAGAATCTCATTCGCATCGTGGACAAGATTTTGGCAGACGACGACATCAATGGGGATGGATACGTGGACTATGCTGAGTTTTCGCATGGAGCAGACAAGTCCGATGATAACAGAGACGATGACCTAGATCATGACGAGGAAGATGACGTTGACGATGATGAATATTATTATGAGGATAATGTTATAAATTAGGGAAATGATTGGATGAACGATCTATGTTATTTATAATTTAATATGACTTTTGATGAATTTGCATGCGTATAGACTACAATGCTACAAGTATCTTCAGACTTTGGACAGAGAAAATTTAGACAGAGAAACTGATGAAGATATTGAATGGAAATCGTGCAACCTTCAATTTATAAATCCAGCTTGAGGCTGACTGATGATCATGAAGGTACAAAAAACAACAACTAAGCAATTTTGAACAAACGTGAGACTTTGATTGAGGATCATTAGAAAATGAGGATTAATTGAGCCGAGATAAGACAATTCCACAAGAATTGAAAATATGATATCATCGAGTCATTCAAAATACTGAGGAACTCTTGACACTCGACAAGTATGATGATTAGCCAAAGCTCCATGAATTTGAGAAATAGTTGTTTGAAAGAGAAAAAAAAAATTGATTGAAGCTCTGTGGAAATCATTGTTATTTATGAGCATTGTGGATGTAAATTTGAACAGCAAATTGTTATTTGTGGAATAGTTACTTATTGAACTACATACATGTAATGCTTTTACTGGATATGATACTGGTATAATGAATATTGCCATGTCTTGCCAGTATTACAGGTACTTGCCATTACAAGAAATGAGAAATGGCGTTTTGGCTGATAGGCTGGGGTAGTTATTTACTTTTGTAAGTGTGTTTGTCCAGTAAGGGATTCAATATAGTCATATAACTGGTTAACTCCATTTAATCTATTTTGGGATACTTACAATGCTACTTAAATGATAATAATATGTTGTTTGATACAGTACTTTGACTTATTTGCTTTGCATATATTGGATAAATTTGAAAATGTGCCTCATAAATAAAAAATGATAGTTTGTAAGAAGTCTTCCAAAAACAGAAAAAGATTAGATGCAGCTTGTTGGAATTTTATATCCAAATTTTGTTTCTATGATGAAGCAATTATTGAAAATCAGAAACTGGATAATGTTTTTTTTTTTAAATCATGAATCATCATTATTATGTTTTATTACATTAATACTTTTATTGTCTTCTCCTTATCAAAGTTTAAAATATTTAAACATAAGTTGTTCAATAGATTTACCCCAAATAACAATGAGTTATTAATGTGAAAGTGTAACCACATTGTTCTATGTTAATCATAATTTAGTTGTATTAATATGAAAACTTAATTCAAACATATGAAGAAACTGACAAGTAATATATTTATAATGTGATTGAAAAAGAGCAAAGAAAATGGGATTCCAATGGGATATGAAAAATAAGAAAAATCATTCATTTGTGTTCCATTCCTATTCCTCATATTTCACTCTATTGACCCCTTTATTCTTTTCTTTATCTTCTGTTTCCTCTCTTTCCCTAATCTGCTTTTGCTATTATGATGTTTGTGATGTGTCCGGTGTTTCCCCTACATGTAGATGCTCAAATTAAAATTTATTGGTAAATTGTGTTTTCAAGGTGCCCCTCTTACAAGCCATGTTTCTAGGGGCACCTCAACCAATTGTAAATTACATTGTATTTTATGTATTTTGATATTTATATATTTAGTTTGGGAATAAAACAGAATGGAATTGAATTGGAAGTTATTTCATCTGTATAAACTGTTGATTGCTATCATTTAGTACATGTACGTATTTATGCTAGGGTCAATATTGATTGTGCATGAAATGTGTGTTTATAAAAAAACAAAATTGTTTTGTCTCTGGATACATATAACATTAATTTATGAGTAGTCCCAAGCAATCATGGACAAAATGTCACAGCATTTGATCAACAAAATACCCATTTTGGCATTTGAATCCTTCAGCTATTTATGTTCTCATTACTGTACATGTACGGACTGAAATGCTTGTAGTAGGCGAATATTGACATGATTCAAATGGCAAAGGGGGGAAATTGTGGGTAAAACCATGACACTTTGCCTGGAATCTCCCTTATGAAAATTAACTTAGTGTACCATATCATGTTGTATTTAATATTATGTAAATATACAATGAATTTATGCTGTGACATGAGTTATTACCAATAAAACTATTTGGATATAATTGGTCTTTTCTACCAAATTATTTGCTAGTATTTATTTATTCACTAGTTATTCGGAATGTGCTTATAATATACTGCAGGCTGCATTTTATGAAACATAACAGACAACAGTATATATGCATGGAATTTCAGGAGCAAGTAGAATAGTATCCAGTGCCGTATTTAATAGAAATGGGCCATTTATTGGATGAATGGTTGACTTTCTGCCTCTAACATTACCTGCTACACATTTTTTTCTTTCTATTTATTATCCAAATGCTGCTCAATATTTCCACATCAGGAGCTTTTGTTTGATTTGTTGTTTTGAATGTGTGTTTTTGTGTGCGTGTGCAAGTGTGCATACTTGTCTTTGTTTATATTTTTAGCTGATATTACACACAGAACGTGGGAATGAACCATACATGTACAGTCGAACCTATTTATAAGGAGGTCCTTGGTACCATGAAAATAACCTTGTTAAATCAGGGTAAAAAAACACTAAATAATACAAAGGGCTGGGACTAGCAAAATTACCATGTAAGAGGGTGTTTTAGTTAATATCAGAGCTTTTTACTGTTTTAGGAGTTTCTAATATGTGACTATCCCCCTTTTTTTAAAGGTTCTTTTTCTCCCATCTACATTTTCCCCTTCCACCTTGCATCTTCTTCCTTCCACTTTCCCCCTGTCCCCTCTTTCAGACTTTATAAACCACCCTTTTCCCTAGATACATGTACAGTCAAACCTGTGTATACTATACAGGGTGGCCCCCCCCCCCCCCAAAACGGAACGGGGCACTTCCCAAAATATAGTAACAAATGTATTGTGTCCATCGGATAGGGTGTCTTTTCAAATGAACAACAATACCAAGAACAGTCAATTTGGTTGTGTAGTTTTTGTTTTAGGGCGCTGTGAGTGACACCATGTCAGGTTCTCTTTTTTGTCAATTTTTACCGAGCCAGTGCTTGATAGATTGCACGTACCGCCTTTCATAGCGTTGAACAAGGTGCGCCATTGTTAGTGTGCACTCAGCCATGTGCCGAGAGAATGGGCATGTTCGTTGAATGGTATTACGAGCAGGGAGTGCAATTTAACTGGCATTGATTAGTTAAAAATTGACAAAAATAGGCACCTGACATGGTCTCACTCACAGTGTCCTAAAACAAAAACTACACGACCAAAATTACTGTTCTTGGTATCGTTTTTCATTGGAAAAGACACCCTATCCAATGTACATACATATGTTGGTACTATATTTTGGGAAGTGCCCCGTTCCGTTTTGTTTGGGCCACCCTGTATTGACCACCTTGGGGGAACAAGGAAAGTGGCCACTGTAGACAGGTGTCAAGGCATTGTTCTCTGCAGAGGAACACTTTTGGTGGCCTCTAAATATATGCAGGTTGGCTGTTGCAGACAGGTGGACACTGAGACATGTTTTACTGTACTTTTGTACCTCCTCCACCCACACCTCCCCCCAAACACTACCCTTTGTACATCCTCTTTCTCCTCTTTTGCCCATGTGCATTTTACCCATACTCAGCGGAAGAGAGTATGTCTTGTGCAAAAGAGGTTTTTGTGGGTTTGATCCAGGCCAGGTCATACCAAAGATTGAAGAAGAAAAAAAACGGTACCCATTGCCTTCAAGGGAGGGAACAAGATTCGTTGGTCACAGTTTAGGGCCATAGACCAAGAAAACTTAGATGTGATCTGCATGAGACTCCCATGTCCAAATGGACTTCATTGCAAGTGACATCCAGTTTGAAACTGGGGACTTGCCCAGACATTAATGACAGATAAAGATTCATGGCATTGCATTGTAAAATACTCAATTTTGGATGCGTCCGCTGAGCAGTAGTTAGTAGTAGACTAGAGGCACTTGACACTCATAGAATAGAAAATGGAAAGCTACGTGCCCAGGGGGGGCGTTGCATAAAACTCGAAGAAACGCAACTTTGCGTTTGATATTGCGTTTGATCGAACGCAAAATCAAACGCAACTTTGCGTTTTGAGTTTTATGCAACGCCCCCCAGAGCTACCAGAGGAATAGCCCTCTTTTGTTTCTTATTATTCAGAAACGGAGATAGGAAACTGCCCTAAGAGCACAGGAAGGACTTCTATTTTAAAGGGATCTATCATAGAGTAAATAAAATCTTACAAATCTTACAAATCATCTAGTAACTTTGTGCACAAAACTACGAAGGGTTGATAAAATGTGTATTTCTGTGATCTGATATGTCCACTGAGTGATGTGAAAAAGTTCCATGGTAAAGGAGTGTCATATGAACGAGTAATGAAAAAAGATTATTATCCTTACTATGTACACGGTTGGAATTCTCCCATGGATATTTTTCAAATTAAAACACATAAATCATACATACAATGTATCTTTATAACAGAGAGAAATGTTTAAAACCAAAAGGTCCAAAACCTGTTCCTTGCTTCTATTGGTAATACAAATACTAGAGTACTAGAATACTAGAGTGCTAAAGCTAGTACTTAGTAAGTTTTGTGGATTTTGACAATGTTACTAGATCCCCTAATTAACAATTCTTGTGCCTCTTTTTACCCTCCCCCATTCTCTCATCTCACCCCACCCCTGTAGCCACATCCTAGAGCACCTGGAGGGAATGATTGACCTAGAGGGCATCCCAGAGGAGGAGATGACAGAGAAAGAGCTGCAGCTCCACTACTTCAAGGTATGTGTTACCGTCTCGACTATGGGCACCAGTGGGGTAGTGACTTGGAGTAGGGGAAGTGGGAGGGGGCATTGAGGATCCTGCCCCCCCCCCCCCCCCCCCCCTCCCAATAATTTGACAAATCAATAACAAATATTTATGGGGAAATCTCTGGGAAAATAAGGTTGCCAGCCCCCACAATAAGTGGTCATGCTGAGCCACTGATGGGAACAAATTCAAGAGAGAGAGGGGGGGGGGGGGGGGGGGGGGCATAATGGCTACCCCCTTCCTCCCGCATACGGTTTTGTCATTGTGTAAACCACTGAAAGGTGCACCTGTAAAGTGTCCAACTCCACAAAAATTACTTTGAGCTTCCACATTTCTCTTCTACTGTATTGTTTAGCTTATGGTAAGAGAAGAATAAAAAAAAAGGGTTAGATCTTTTTAAATGCCCCTTTAGTATGAAGATATCTATCATTGCTAATCATTCAGCTCAAGAGCGCCTACAGACGTTCATAAACGTCATAAGCGTCATACTGTAATTAGCTGTAAAAGCTGACGCAAATTTTCGCTTTTTTAACCAGGAAAGCAGTGTTCTTTTTCAATGAAACTTTCACACATCATTCAGACATATCTTACAGTGATTTTGGTATAGTAATTTTGGGCAATATCTGACACTTTACAGGTGCACATAGTAAGTGAATATTAGTTCGAAATAAAATAACTGCATGACCATGATCAAAAAGTCGAGCTTCGAACTGATCAGCACCATGGCACACAACCACCATGGTGGCTCTCTGAGCTTTTTAAAATTTGTTATTAAGCCCTCTGATGCTTTCTTACAGTTTAATGCTTCTTATATTTCTAAAGAGTAAAATAATACTGTTTGTTTTTTGCCTTTGTTGTTCCAGCTCCACGACTATGATCAAAATGGCAAGCTAGACGGTCTGGAACTGATCAACGCCATGACCCACTACCACCACGATGGCTCCCCCGATGCCGAACCCCTGTCGGAGGAAGACCTCATCGGCCTCATCGATCCAATCTTCCGGGACGACGACAAGAACTCGGATGGCTACATCGACTACCCGGAGTATGCTGCCACCACGGCAAAGTCATGATGATGCTGTAGCTGGAGGGATGTAAATGCCAGGGATTTTATTTTTAGGGGGAAGGGGGATGGGATGGGAAACGGATATTTCCTTTCTTTTGTAGCGGCAAATTAACACAATAAGAATGACATTTAAGATGGCTATTTCCACTAGCAGTAGTATGCTGCCACCATGACAAAGTCATGATGATGCCTTGGCTGCAGTGGTATAAATCCAGGTGTTTGTTTGTTGTTGTTGTTTTTTTTTTTGGGGGGGGGGGGGCTTAGGGATAGAAGAGGGTCAGTATGAATGGATGAGAGGGCAGTGGGATATACATGTACATTATCATCAGTGGTTACAAGAATTCAAACAGCTAAATCAACTTCCAGTATTACGTAGTCACCACTCCGAGAACATGATGAGAAGTCGACTCGAGGGTATATAAACACAGAGAGGTGAAGGGGGAGGGAGTATACCCCATCCTTGTTGATGACAAGAACTGAGATGTGCATCTACTCTGCACTGTTTTATTTAATATTAAAGTGCCTTTATATTATATATTATGTAATTGGTGCTATTATTCCTAAACCGTTTATTCTATCTGAATTATAAAAGTGCTGGGAGATGATACTTATAATGTAATTTGTAAATTGTATTTCCCTGAAAATCACCAGAATGAGTGCTATTTTCATGTCAATGTGATTGCGATGTTAATCCCACACAGTATTATACATATATAGTGGTTTGTTGTAAACTTCCTGCTGCAATGCAACCACTGTCCGCACTTGTTTAATAGCAACAGCCGATAACAATGCACATCTTGTCAGTTTGGCATTCTCTACCACTCAAGACGCGGCCACAGCAGGACAAAAGAACAGATGCTCCATGCAATTGAAAATAGCATTCGTTCTTTTTGTCATGCTGTGGGCACCTCTCTCTAGAGAATGCTGTCAGTTCTATATAAATGCCCTTTTAAGTTAAGTAACCCTATGTTAAGTAACTCTCGTCTTTTCTGACATTACAGGGCGCCTCATATTTGGTATTTCAGTTCTTTACCAATAACCCTTTTCAAGTTGGGATGCTTGTGTGCCTTCTCTTATTTCAGAAGTTACTGTGCCAGCTCCTATGTTTTTTTGTTTTGTTCATTGTTGAAAACAAATAGGACTGCTTTTTTGCAGATCTGTGGCCCATTTTATAAAACTTTTCCAATGCTGATTGGCTGTTGCCATAGTAGTTACCATAATTAGACATTTACAACAATTGGAAAAGTTTTATGAAACAGGGCCCTGATATGGGAGTTATATATCCAACCAAAAAGATTGACGTGGTATTCAAAGTAAACTTAATGAATAACCTGCTAAAATATATTAGGCATATTGGATCTTGTAAATGTATAACAGCAATAGGAATTACATCTTAAATGTCAAACGGAAGTTATTTATTTTTTGTTCTCATCTTGCCATAAACGATATAAAATCATGAAGTTACTCTTATTATAGATGAAATTTACGAGAAAGGAAGTTTTTAAATCTTATTGAGGATTTTGTTTATCTATTTTATTTGTTCAAATCAAAACAGTATAATTCACTGATCACATAAGATCTCAAATCACGATTCCATTCATATTTTTTTTTCTTCAACTTGTTATTATGTAAAAGCAATTTTGTTGTTGTGAATAAATAAAGTTTAGAGGCATACTTGCGGTATATCTTCGCACATCTTGTTTTTCTTTCAAGTCTAAGCCGCTTATTGCATGTTTTGTAGATCACATGTTTCTATATGTGGAACCTTGCTATAACGAGAATACAAACTTTTTTTAAATATCAGGGCCCCATGTCAGAAAGAGTTGCAATCGATTGCAATTAATTGCAAGTTGTAAAGTAAGCACATTTGAACCAATGAGATTTGTGGAATTTAATCAAATGATCTGACTTGCAATTAATTGCAACTCTTTCAGGTATCTTGTATTAATATCAGGGTGAAAACAAAATTATATAAAGAGATCATACCAGTAAAATCAGATTACCTTTTTATACGAGGAATTTATAATGGAGCACTTTATTACAAGGTTCCACTGTTTTTAATCCATTCTTTGCATATATATATGCAAATGTTGTGGGATGTTTTGCTCATGAGTGTGCAAAAAACATAAAATGTACAATTATTTGATGGTGCTTTTCAAAATGAGTCGAGATGCATTAAGAGGGGAGCAAAGTGCTAAGCATTTTTGCTTTGTACCGTTTCTGATAAATGCATAATTCCTGTCATGTCTAGTTGTATATGTATACCCTCTTGGGTATCACTAATAATGGAAATACATTTTTGAAACTCCTCTCATCAGTTTTGACTAAACACAGGAGGCAGCCATGTTTTCCAACATACCATACAAAATGTCATCTGAGCACATTTGCGCGTGCACTAAAAAAAGTGGGTTTCGTAACCACAATACATAGCAGCAGATTCAACAATAGCGGTTACATAACCCGCTTTTGTTAAAGCACACTCAGATAAGGTTTCATGCGGTACCATTGGAAAACCTGGCACCCTCCAGTGGTCGGTCACATCAGTTGATAGTAGTTAAAAAACATTGATTATTTCCATTATTAGTGATATCCAAGAGGAAATATACCACTGGAAGTGACGGGAATTATGCACTTATCAGTAGCATTCGGCAACAAATCTAGAGATTTTCTCCTTTAAATAGTTTTACAACAAACCAACAAATAAAAACAAGATGGAAACATTCACAGATGTAAGTTTATCTGGTTTATTTAACAAATATCTTTTTGTTTTCTTATATGATTTTTATACATGGTTCTGGTATGTACAAATCGACACTAAACCTTCACAGATACTGAAGTTTTACAAGACACAATATGCTAAGTCATTTTAATATAAACACGTATAAGAGTGGTACTGCAGAGGGGTTACATGTATTTCTATGTTAAGTAAAGAAGTAGTACATTGAATGTGTATGCACACTACATAGCAAAGGTTATTACGATAAAGCTTTGATAATAGTATACAAATATTTCATCCATATCGTTTATTTACAGGCATTTTGGATTACACGATTAAAAAAATTGTACATGAAACTAATAACAACCGATTCCTTTCAGTTTTGATAGTTTACATTCTTAAGGCAGCTGTGAAGAGAGATGAAATAAAAACAATGAGAGGTCAAAAGTGAAATACCACTACATCAACGATTTTACCAATTCTAACGATTTACCAATTCCACTTTCATGATTTTTGTTGTTGATTTTTTAAACAAAACATAAACTGCCTGGGAGAAAAAAAGACTTGCTTCATAACAAATGTATTTACTTGTAAGTAGTGGTGCATATTTGTAAACAACATGGTAAGGGATAAATATGTTTCAATCATTCATGCTTTATATCAAAAGGTGAACTCATGTTTGTAACAAATGAAAATCTTTATAGGTTACCGTTACCTTTTCTATGTTTCAACTGATTGTTACCCACCTATCAAATTTTAGTAGATTTAGTTTATTCGTAATGCTATTTTGTAGTGAGGTTTTTAGTTGTTTTTTTTTTACAAAAAACTGTCTGAACTTTGTTTGTCTGTGTATATTTTTTAACAGGAAAACAAGGAACAAAAACAAAATGGAAGAAATTGGAAACGTATGATTTACAGGCAGATAAAATACAAATAAAATACGTGACTGGAAATGTTAACATCCAATTCAAAAGGAATGACTTAATTCATAATACACTTCTTCTAATTCAACCTTTTTATATAAAGTGCAACACAACAATTTAAACACTCTATATGCCAGCACTATCACCTTATCTATGGATAAAGCATGTACGTGTATCATGTGTAAACATGCAGTTGACAATATAGCATCAAAGGTAAAGAAAACCCAAGCAAAATTTTGTTTTCAGAATAAGAATATTAAAAAGTCAAAACATGGTAAAACAGTTTGCTATTATGTCACAATAATCTGATAAAGTGTGGCAATTATGAAAAATAATTGCACTATAAGTTATTTTGGTAGATTTTGGATAAACGGTCATAATCATCATTTCTCCAAGACGCATTTTGGTCAAAATTTCTCAGATTATTCCTCCTATTTAGCCTGTTATAATGAAAACAAAAGTTTGCTAGGGCTCCATTGACCTTTAACCAATTCAGGACTGGTCCCAAAAATACTCAGGCTAGGGTCTATAGAGAATGCATGTTATAGCAAAATCAGTCAGTCCTGAACAGTATTAAAAGCAGTTATTATTGACATTTGAAAGGATGGCAATGGCTTGTTTACTTGAGGTGAGATCTAAGACTAAAGAGTGAATACAAACAACTAGCTGGTTACAAGATTTTTAGACTCCATATTATCAATGCTTTGCTAAATTATTAAAATGCAAAGAAAAGTGTTTAGAAATTACCACAAAGATGTGTGCCAATCGGTGACATGTAAAGAAATTGCCACCAACAACTACATAGTACTCACTAAAACCTGTAATTTTTAGCACATTCTAATAATAAAGAACATTCAAATTGTTACTAATTTTTCCCCATAAATATCTCCATGTTTTTTAACATATTTCTATCAGTTTAATGAGCAGCAATTGAGAAAATTCACTAAGTTCAACCCCTGCCAAAAAAACCAAAAAGAAATAGGTTCATAAAACCAAATATCTATTATTGAAGACAGGTTCAACAAAGTTTTTCTGTGGAGCAAGAGCTTTTTTACTGATCTAAATTAAAGTTTGTATTCAATTTTATTTGAGTTTATACATTAATCATGATATTACATTACATTGTAGAATACAAGAAAAACGCACTTTTCAGTTGTTGAGGTATACCAGAAAATACAAAGCCATGTGGTTTACTGTAAATTATTAAATAAGAGGAAAAATAGGAATAATGGCTTCATAAAGTACAAATGTACATGACAAATATTCAAACATCTATCGCTTGCTTTCATGTCAAAATAATTTAAAGCTAGATACAATATCTCTAGAATTGTATACAAGTGACGATTGTAGAGAGCTTCCTATTTAAATAATGCCAGCATATCCACAAAGGAGCAGTTTGGCTTGCAATGGCAACTCAATGATTTTCTCTTTGCACATGTATACAAAAATGATTATGATCACAGACTGACATAGATGCACATGGCAATTATAAATCCTTTTATGCATGTACTAAACGGCAGAACAACAAGACACACAGTATTAACACAAATTAAATCACACCGTCTCCCCTACAAATGCATCAGAATCAAAATGAATACAAACATTATTCTTTTCTTCAAAAAAGTAGTACTTTATGAGGATCACTTAATATCAAACAAGGTATGAATATTTTACATCAGACTTATATTTTTTGGAAAATTATATAACTATACACTTCTATATAAAAAATGAAATTCTGTTAATTTTTTCCTCGGTTGTTCTTATAATGGTAGAATTTCAAATAGCTATGTACCACTTCTGTACTCTGATAGGTACTATAAAGAGCAGTGTCATTTATGAATACAGTCACTGTTTGAATTCCACATCTCAGACACAGAGTACTTTCTACGACGAAACAATACAAGTGATTCAATTATAAAGAAAAATATATATTATTTGGTAGACATTTTAAACTTCATTTACAAAAGATTCAAAGGAAGGTGTAACTTTATGTATCTTATTGTTTATGCAACCCTTACATAGCAAAATTCTTTATTTTTTTTGTAAAAAAAAAGTTTATGCAGCAATCGTTTACAGAACACCCCCTCCCCAAATTAGGAATTAAACACAAAACTGAAATCAAAGATTTTGTACTACTTGTGACCTTTCCATCTGAACATTCAGATTTCCTGAATTCTAAGCCAGTATTAAATATGCGTAAGTAAACAGCGATAACAAAGGATTATACATAGTTTGAAATGAATATAAAAAGAAAGGAGAAGACTGTATCAATATGTCATGATGTAGTAAAAGCTATGTACTTTCAAAATACAGGAACTAGGACAAACTGTCTGATATAGTGACAGGTTGAAACATAAAAATAGATTAACAATAAAATGGTCTTAAAATGTAGATACCTTGTAGGTACCTACCAGAAAGGTAAATATACATACAACAAACAAAAAAGCAAAATAAAAGTAATAGTAATATTTTCTTTGTCCTGGAAATTATATCAAAGGGTCACAGAAAGAAGACAAAAAATAAAGCAATTTAATGTGATATATCTCCTATAAATTTTACTGTACAAAATCAAGAAGTCATGATTTACATAAAGTAATAAAATAATCAATCATATAACCCAAATGAACATCATGTTCAGCCAGTTATTGTAGTGCAGAAACTGCCTGGAAAATGCTCATGTGAACTGTTAGAAAAATGCATCACCACCAAAGGGGTATAAAATGAAAACTTGTGTGTTTATTTTCAACTGGCATATTTCACAAGAAAAACATAAGACTATTTATAGTGAGCAATTCAAAAAGTAAGAACTATGCTCACTCACACAAGAATATGTAATAGATCACAATTTTTCCTTTAAAGCAGCTTCAAAGAAATAGTCTTGTCCAGGTGATTCTCTGTTTTTCTTTTTCGGAATAGGAACACAATAACCACATATTTTCTTGTACCCTCATATTAAAAAGTTGATCTCAAAATGTCATGATGGTTTCGAAGGGATAGTCTAAATCATCTTGCTTTATTTTGATTTGGGATTCGTCTTTGTTGAGAACGGGGGAAAAAACACAGCAGTTCCTTTCTCGTGCCCTCATAAGTTGATCTCAAATGTCTTAACGGCGTTGTTGAAGGGGTTGACCTGCTGAGGGGGCGTGGCCTGGTGGCCGGTCCCCGCCCAGCTGGGGTCATACCCCTGCTGGGCTGACATATTGGGGCTCACGTTCACATTCTGCGGCAAAGTTCTTGAAAGATCGGCGGTCCAGGTTCCACCAATGCCACCGGCCGCTGCCGGCGACCCGTACTGCATAGCCGCCATGTTGGCGTTAGCGTTGTTGAAGTTAGCAGAGGCCTGAGGGTGCACGCCGATACCATTCTGGAGTTGCCCCCAGGCTCGTGCACCTGTGCGGTGGCCAGCTGCTGCCCATTAACCATTCCTGGGCTGGCGTACTGCGATGACTGCGGCATTATGTAAAGTATCGGGCTGCGGCCATTACGTACGTATCGGGCTGGAGGGCTGGGGCTGGAAGTCCCGCCCAGGGGTTGGTTGAGGAGCCAGGTGGAGGGACCTACACCAGTCAGGCCAGGGGTCGGTTTGGGGCGAGGCGGAGGTGCAGGCTGCTGGGCTCCGGCCTGGGGAGGGGCTGTCATGGGGGAGCCTTCCCAGGGGTTCTTCTGCTTTATGGGGCCCTGGCTCCGGCTTCAGGATACCTGCAGCAAACAAACAACAATGTCTCTTTACTCCATTGCCTACAATAGCCTGAAATACGAACACTATGAGTACATCATCTAAGAGAAAACAACGTACAAATTATATTATGATTGGCAAAGACGAATGAAAGATTAAATAACATTTTCAAGTACTTCAATTTCAATTTAATGTCAAGTTTATTCCAACCACAAAAAATAAATAATAACATAAGTAGTAATAGTCCATTCAGAATTAATCATACCTCCTGAAGCAGAAGCTTGTAGATTGGGGCCCACTTACAAAGAATACATATACAACATATTCAAGGAATACACATTTCTAGTAATTTCTATCAAGAAAGTACATTATTATTTATCACCTAACTTGAGTAAATACAGTACATGAGCTGCCATGTAATATTTTTGGATAATTACATGGCACTGTTACATGCAATCAGATGATACAACAGTTAACTTTGCTGTCGGGAAAATCATGAAATGTTCCCCTCTGGAATTTAAAATAAGTCCCTCGACTACGTCTCGGGACTTATTTACTCTTCCCTCAATAGCATTTAAAAATCCCTCGGAATGGAACATTCCGTGCTTTTCCCTCCACCACCAGTTAACAACTGTATAATGTACAATAATGATTACAAACTACAAACTTCCTGCACACCAGGATTGCCCAGTATTACCCCACCATGGTTTTGGTAAATCCAATTGTCATTTGCACAACTTACACATTGCAGAAACAGTTTGTAAAGACTTTAACATTTCTTTATTGGTACCTGGTGCTTTTACAGCCTGCCCTCTATTGCTGACTGGTTGTAGATGCTGCTGATGGACAGCTGGGCGTGGTCTCTGAGGGATGGGAGGGGTGTGTGGCCTCCCCTTGTTTGGACAGCTCAAAGAGTCCCTCTGAGAGCTGGGAGCACGCCGTAGAGATACCGCCAGACTGGTCCATTGCGCCATTGTACCGTTGGTCATGGAGTGGCCGTTGGTCGTACCTGGTGGGGCGTCGCGGGGAGATGTAGGTGGCGAAACTGGAGTTACAAATTGGGAGATAACGTAAAACATGGTTTGATTACTAAATAGGAGATGAATTTTACAGAATGTAAACAGTTAAAATGACAGCAATGCATTGGTGCCATTGGTCAGGGGTTCCCATCATGGATAGTGGCCCATCACAGGGATATATAGGTGGACCAAAACTGGAGTCACCAATTCAGTGTTCATTGAAAACATATGTTTAATCAGAAAATAAGAGATGAATTTAAAGTCGAATTCAAAACTCAAGCCAAATTAAAAATAATCAGCATTATGTTGATACCATGGGTCATGCGGTGGTCATTGGGCCGTATGCATAAACACAAGCAATTGCTTGTGCTAGCCTTTTACTTGAATCGGTATGCACACAAACAAGCAATTGCTTGCAAGCAAAAGCTTTTGCTTACAAGCACAAGCAATTGCTTACTGCTCGTAAGCAATTGCTAACCAAACAAGCAATTGCTTAAAACCGTATGCATAAAACGAACCTTTTACTTGTCTTGATAAGCAATTGCTTGCGTTTTTTCAAGCACCTCCAGACCAGCTTGAGCTCTTGCTTACTAAGGACATTCCCGTTTTAGAATCAAGTTTTCATACCGTTTCAGGATGATTTAGAACTCCTGGTTCCAGAGGTTATGTTGTGATTACATAATTAATCAAATGGCTGTTGTTTTAGACATTTATATCCATGTAGGCAATTTTGTTCATGATTTGAAAAATATTTGCGTAGAGAAAAATACTGTTGCCATGGTCGGGCACGACCAGGGAAAGCTGCTATGCAAGGGACTACACGACGTTTTGCATACACTACGAATCCCCTTTGTTGTCATGCAGTGCGATGTTCGCAAAACCGTAACGATGCTTTGTTCAACACGTAAGCAATTGCTTAGGCAGTGTAAGCAAAAGGTTTCAAGCACAAGCAAAAGCTTATGCATACGAAATTAAGCAATTGCTTGTACTTGATCTTTTGCTTGACAAGCTCTTGCTTGTGCTTGAAGCAATTGCTTATAAGCAATTGCTACGTTTTATGCATACGGCCCATTGGTTGTGCCTGGTGGTGCGTCATAGGTGAGTGGACTGTGAGTGGAGGCACCCACTGCAAGCAGTAGCAACAGATTATTATTAGAGCCTATTAGGATATTAACTAAACATAATACCCCTGTGAATAATTCTCTTGACAACAGAACATTTTCATCAAACAGTCATTAATAAATTCCTCTGTCTCCATAGATCACTGTAATAACCCCATAATTCAGCTGGATTTTTAAAAATTTTGGATCATGTACTTAAACCCTCCTCAAGATTCCAGGCCATTTCATTGTTTACAGTTGAAACGCCCTGGTTACAGTAATTAATTTTCTCCTATGTTGAATACAATAATTAATTGTGACAGGCAACTCATAATGAATACCCAGGGGGATGCTGTCACTCTGTTAATATATCACCATCGTTAATCAGTGAGATTACTCTTTAACTGGACACAAAAGAATGCCTTCCCTTTATTTGAAATGTTATTGTGAACAAAAATACAAGGCACTGGAAGTTAATGATAAATAGGTTTTTAAACAGAAGGGTAAGATATGTTTTTTTCAGGAAAATGATAAATGAAAATATCTTAAACGTAATCAGGCCTGGGTTATTTTGGCTATTCTCTGGCCGGGGGGGGGGGGGGGGGGGGGGGGGGGGGGGGTGGGATTCCACCCCCCCCCCTGAGATCTCAGCCGTCGAACGCACGGCCGCACAAAATTTGGCACGCAGATAGCTTACAACATAATCTACAAGATTGCATTGTTATTTTTTTGAAAATTTTCGATTAATTATGCAGAAATCCCCTTTTTGTCTGTAAATCACTAAATATTGCTCAGAATATGATAATTTTGTGCATGAATATTCTTTATGACTTTAATTAACAGGTTTTGAACATTAAAAATTGTGACAGCCAAAATTTTCCTTATGTATTTCTTTGTTTTGGGAATTATGTATTTCTTTGTTTTTCGACTTATGTTTTTTATTGTTTTTTTCAATGGAATAAATTATTGACCATTATCCAAGCATTTTTAGCCAAAAATAAATTGATTGCAGTGATTAGAATGAAAAATAATGAAGGTTTTGTGTATTCTAGGAAAAAATAAATTTCCATAGGATTTTTACACAAATCACAAAATTTAGCGATTTTGGGGCCGACGTTCACTTACAAAAGGTCACGTGACTTTAGAACGGTATACCAGGTCGTCACAAATTTGGTCTCAAAAGTTGCGCAAGACTTCAATGAAAAAACTCATGAATTCACGCGGCAATGCCTGTGCGCGTTGCAGAATAATCACGCGAAAAGTCGAGGGGGGGTGGATTCCACCCCCCCCCCCCCCCCCCCCCAGCCTGGTTGTTAACCCGTACACGACTGGTCCCAAAAATACTCGGGCTAGAGTCTATGAAGAATACATGTTTACAGCAAAAATCAATCAGTCCTGAACAGGTTAATTGATTTCTCTCACACATATTAAAGTTTACTGCAAGTAGTGAAAAACATCAGCCATGCTTGCATGATTATGAATTTGACTTTGTATACATTTGTATTTCAAGATACAGAAAGATTCACCCATGAATTCAAATAAAGATGAAGACTTTTGATCAATGTATCAACTATAAATCGTAAATGTAAATAAGTTATCTAAAATCATTCCCTATAATTTTCATTTAACCAAACAAGTTTCAAACTTCAACAGACTTCAACATTTGCCAAGAAATCTGATTTTCAGTCATCACAAAATTGACAATAAGTAAAAACCAAAGAAAAAAAAACTTATACTAGTATTTCTCTGTTTTCTATATCCAAACATCCGTGATTTTTTTTGTCTTCCTTTTCATTAATTTGGGATTAAAATGAAGGCTGCTCAAATCGCACCAATCCTGAATAGAGAGACAGCTGAATGCTAAACATGTTTGTCACATCTCGGGATCCACTCGCTCCAATCTATATTCATGCTTCATCAACAGGTGTATGCCTTACATGGTGTCATTAGATACCAAGTCTCGTGTTACACTTAACCGTCCTCGGCGGCGGAGACGCAAAGTTGCGTAAACATCATTATACGGACTACGGACTCATACTTTGATTATTCTTTCTTGTCTGTTTGTCTCCCCCAAGTGAAAAAGAAGTTGATTAAAACTAAATTTGGACCTTTTTGGGGGATTTATACTTTGATGAGAATAGAAATAAAGAAGGGGAAAAAAGTAATGGAAAGTAGCAAGTGTTTACATGAATAAAGATCTTGTTTCAATACACTTTTCCAATGTAATTACTGAATTTTCAACAAAGTATTGCTTTTACAAACCTTCAGGGACATTTGGGCAATGCCCCCTTCAATTAGGAACATAGGGCACCACCCCTTAAAGGGACTTAGTAACATTGTCCAAATCCTCAAAATAAAATTTTTATTCTAGCGGTTCCCTCATACCTTGTTGTATTCGTATTAACAATAAAATCATGGGACAGGTTTCGGTTTTTCAAATTTCCCTTTCGGTACAAAGATATGTACAATCAGATAAGAAAAACTCACCAGAGTTTTTCTTATCGTGTACAAAGTGAGTGCAGTGAGTTAGTGAATATCACTTTGTATTTTCGCTCATTACTTGGCCATGCAATGTCCATTTGACTTGAAATTTTCACACAATACCCTGTGGACATATGAGATAACAACACTATACATTGCATCAACCATTCATCACTTTTTGCACATGTCAACAAAGTTACTAGATCCCTTTAACAGTGTTTTGGTAGCCCTAGCAGTTATAGTCTGCAAGTAGTGAAAGCTACCTACACAAGGGGGCTAGTCTTCTAGTATCTCGGTGCATTTAACTTCCCCTCTCCCCGTTCTACGAATTCAGAGTGCCTAGCAGGAATGCAACAGGTACCATTTTTTATAGTACTTTGTATGACCTTGCAAGGGATCAAACCTGGGACCTCCTGTGTGTGTGAGAGGATGCTCTAACCACTAAGCCAGCATGCACAGTCACCGGAGGGATGCAGAAAAGGTAGTCCTTATCAGCAAGTTTCTTAAAGACGGGTTCACTTATTTCGTCGGTTAATTAAGTTATGCATATCATCTAGTAAATAGGAGCTTCTGCTTTGTGATGCCTGATTCTCAGATAATAATTACTTCTAAACTTGTGAAATATTTGTCAAAAAAACAAAAAAAGAGCTACGTATGGTTTCTACAGGTCTCCAAAATTATAAGCATGATTATCTCTGAAGTACAAAAAGTGACTTGGGGCCCTTTTCTTTCTCAACAGATGATTTGTAAACTGTTTTGAAGATAGTCAGTATTAACCATAGCCTATACAGGGGGGCCTTTGTTAGAGCAGGCTCGACTGCATTTATACACTCACCTTCTTCATGTGTTTGTAGAACCTGCTGCTGTCGCTGCAGGGTTGAGGGCAGGTCGCTGAGACGAAGCGACAGTTGGCGTTTTGAACGGCGTCACCTCTCCGATCTTGCCCAGTCGCACGGAGCCCTGCCGCAGGAGCATGTCGCTGCTGGCGTGCCGCCTTGGAATGGCATTAGGGGTCAACACCGCCGACACTCCTGGCACTCCCATCGCCGCATTGTCAGCTGTAAAATTGTAATAATAACATATATTAATTATATATTGCTTAATACAACAGTTTTGGTTATAAAATTAGAAAACTGGACTATGGACCACAGTTTTCATTAGAAACACAAAGTTGTATGGACCACAAAATTGTATTTCTGTAAAGGCCTAACAAAATATATATCAAATGAAAAAGTAAACTCTCCTGTACAAGAAAGTAAAAACATGATTTGCCTTTGGTCCCTGGTTAGAATTCACCCATGGAAATCCTTGTTTCCCTCACACCCCCACCCCCAGCCCCAGCCACCAAATTTGTAAGGTGCTACTAATACACTGCCCCCCCCCCCCCCCCCCCCCCTCCCTTTCCCTGGCCAACTAGATACACCAGACAAGTTTAAACAATAACAAAAATATCATAATCATATAACATTGTAATTCTGTGATATAAATTGTTGGAAAAAACCAAACTTTAAAGTAGTCATTTACCTTTGTTCTCCTTCTCATCCATGACACTGATGTCGGCGGCCTCCATCGCTTCCGTCATCGTCTGAACACGGAACGAGCCCTGCCGCGTGAAGCTCGTCTTGTTCACGTCAAACTCAACCTGCACCCCGCATAGCTTGTCCCGCTGCTGCTTACGCTCCAAGCACGCCGCAAAGGCGCAGCCAACTGCATGGCTCAGCCTTTCACCCTGCGATGGAAATGATACAAAAATGATAAAGGAAAATCACGAAGGTAAATTTGTTGATGTGAGACTCGACCCGCATCCAGCAATGGGTTTCTCTCTGCTGCTCATGCTCCAAGCACGCCGCAAAGGCGCAGCCAACCGCATGGCTGAGCCTTTCGCCCTGCGATGGAAATGAAGAAAAAAATGATAATGGAAAGTCACAAATATGTTGACAAATATATTCCTATCAAGTATACTCCATGTATAATATTGCATCCACACAGCTTGTCTTTCACTTGCTTGAGCTCAAAGAAAGACACACAGGCACAGCCAAACATAGTATTTAGGACAAATAGAGTAAACTAGATGGATCTTCGATTGCGCGCAATCGAAAATTATGCCTCCGCTATCACGCAATTTTAATATCAAGCCCAAATTAACATGCACTGATTTAATTTTTAAAAATATTTTTCATATATTTTGAGTCCTGTGACCTTAACCATCTGATCCTAATCTTTGATGGCTCCCTAAAAAACATTCAGGTACCAAGTTTGATTGAAATCTGACATTTAGTTCTTGAGATTTTGGCATTACAAGCTTTTTTGCATGCATAATGAGTCCCGTGACCTTGACCTCAATCTCATGACCCCAACATTTTATGGCTACTTTAACTCTTTATGATACATTCAGGTACCGAGTTTGATTGAAATCTGACATTCAGTTCTTGAAATTTTGCCATTACAAGCCATTTTCGCATACATATTGAGTCCTATGACCTTGACCTTTGACCGCATGACCCCCTAAATCTAATCAGATCAGTGGCACCCCGACATGTACACTCATACCAAGTTTGAAATTGATCCGTCAACCGGTTCTTGAGATATCGCAAGAACGAGGCTTTTTTACACATACATTGAGTACTGTGACCTTGACCTTTGACCTCATGAACCCCAAAATCTAATCAGATCATTGCCACCCCAATATCTACACTAATACCAAGTTTGAATTTAATCCGTCAACCAGTTTTTGAGATATCGCGAGAACGAGGCATTTTTGTATATATATTGAGTCCTGTGACCTTGACCTTTGACCTCATGACCCCTAAAATCTAATCAGATCATTGTCACCCCAATATGTACACTCATACCAAGTTTGAAATTGATCCGTCAACTGGTTCTTGAGATATCGCGAGAACGAAAACGGGACGTACGTACGGACGGACGGACGGACGGACGTACGTACGGACGTACGTACGGACGGACGGACGGACAACCCGAAAACATAATGCCTCCGGCCACTTCGTTGGCGGAGGCATAAAAAATAATACCCTTCTCCTGCAAATGTCCTCACAGATATAACATAGAAATATAAAGATTATAATTAAAAGTTGCATCTAAAGGTGAAAACTTTTTTTAAAAAGAAGAAGTAATTGTGATTATTTACATCATGCAGGTATGTTTTTAAGCTGCTGATAATCATTGAAGAAAAAAGAAGGTGGCTGGTTCAGTAAACCTCTACTTATTTTTAATCATGACAGTATTAATTCATATCTTTTGCAAACATTTATGAACTAAACTACTTAATTAGTAAGGGGGTAGACTGAAAATGTACATACCCATGTAGATTGCTACATGGTATATAAGGAGTATTATTTTCATAAACCTTTCCTTTTTTTGATTAACAAACTGTAAGCTATTGTCCACCTACACGACACCCATTACTCTAATTTGGGGATTGATCTACAAATTACATCCTACTCTCATTAATATTATTACTATTCTCTGCATGAATCTCATACGAGCACCGCATCCCAAACAGATATGCATGCTTGACCAGTAGAGCATGCTAAAACAGTAATCAGCCATTATTACAGCGGATGTTTATTATTTGATCTCTTTGAAAACGGCTTCCACAAATAAACAGGCTCTCATATGAACTATAATAAAACCTCAACCACAAAGAAAGTGCTGCTGGATATTATTATCCACATCTATACAATATTTATTGACAGTAGGAAAATGGGAAATGCAACACAATAGAGCAGTTGTTAACCCGTGCATAGTACAAGTTTATGAAATCCCCATAGACTTTGTACACAACCCACTCGGTTCCTGTGGTTAAGGGGTTAACTAGCAGCATTATGTATACTATGCAAATCCTCCATGGGTGTTTTAATGACAAATGTAATTTTTTTTTTCTATAAAAAGTTGGGTTCACCTTCTATCAATATCAATATGTTCTCTAAAAATAACCTAACAAATTATTATTTATTAGCCGAGAACATTGTAATAGTTTTACAGTTTTAACTGACACAATTCATCAAATAAACTTAATTCATTATTCATTCATTTATTAGTTTCCCCCATTTGCGTGTTAACTACTTTTTTCCTGATGTGCCCTTTAATCACAAAATAAAATATTCCAGCTTGAAGAATTTGTTTGTGACTCCAGGATCTTTGTCCCCCAACACATTTCTGCACATTTTGTCCTTTATTCAAGGTACAAAATGCATCTTAATCCCAATCATTGAAAAAAGGACAAATATTGTAACTCCAAGTATCCTTGGCCTCTAGCACATGACCCAATAAAATGTGCATTCATTGTTTGATTCTTTTGGATGATTGTTCTACCAAGGACAAATCCTATTCTTAAGAGCCTTCTTTGTGCTCTATCCTCAAAAACTACATACCAATGTTCACGCATAATGAAATGTAAATAAAAAGAGAAGTCAAACGCAATGAGCAAGAATGTTATGAAAAGGAAATACTCAAGAGAGGTTTAAGTGACTATGTATTGGTTAATTTTAGAACCGTTTTTAAAAAGATCATTTTTTAGAAGATTATCTGTTTTCAAAAGAAAGCATAACATATATCCTCCACATACATCTGGATTCCAGATATTCTCATTAATAACACATAAATGTGTACACAAGTAAAAACCAAACAAACACAAATATAAAATTTACATACACACACTCAAAAAAGCGTTAATGTAAGGACTATCTAACAGAAAGTCAAAGGTGAGAATAGAAATACATTTTGTGATTTCTCTTTCTCATACAACAAGTACAAACACACAAAGAAACATGCATACTATTAAACAGACTACCAAACAGAAAGTCAATTTTACAATGCAAGAACTTTAGGATAGAAAGTTAAAAACTAAGGATGTTTTGTGAGCTTTCATACCGGTTCTTTTAACGAGTGGAAACAGTGGCAGAGCCATCGACGCGTCGTCCCGTCTCGGCAGATGTACGAGAAACCCTTGTCGTTGTTGCGGTCTGGGGCACAGAAGGACACTTTCTCTATCGTTTGGTCCACAATAAGACCCTGCAAAGATAAGAAAGGCAAGCAAAATTAGAAGATAGTACAAAATTAAAACAAATCTCTAGATTATGATTTGACTATTAAACTCAAAGACTTCCTAAAAGACCATTTGTGTTCTTCATTGAGGATGTAGAGTCAAGCGGTTCCATTAGCTTGCTCTTAATCAATACACTGTAATACTTGGAATCAAGTAGATGCTGCTATGCCGGGCAAATCTAGGGCAAGTGTTTGGTTTTAATATGCATTACATTTGAATATGTTAGTAAACCCATTATAAAAAAAAAAAAAATGCATGAACAGAAGAAGGAAATAAGCCTGGATCATTTCTCCCTGTGCAAGGTTCCACTGAAATTATATCACAACTCAAAAATGTGAGAAACAGGATACAAACATTTATTCTACAATATTGTGACGAGATTGTAACCAAGTCTTTAACCGTGAATGTGCCTTTAATCGTAACCGTACTTTCAGTTGTATTTCGTAAGCTGTGTATTGGTATTGGACTGTACCACATTGCATGCTGTGTATGCGTACGTTGCGTAGTAGTATCGACACAGGTTGTGTGTCTGATTGGGTATTTAGCTTCTTTTGTAATATGTGTATATTGGGGCATGCGATCGCGTCATTTGATGTGAGCTTGGTGTAGCTGGCTATAGCGCGCACACACGATCTCCACACACTGATCCGACGGACGTGGATATCGGAGTGCGGTGTGGAAGATAGAGTCACGTCATAGTTATATCTGGGCAGTTGGGTCTATTAAGGCCGTTCCCGTGACAAGACGTGTGTGCGAAGTAGCTAGCTGCACCGAGACGGGACGCCTAGTAGAGATCGCCCGATCGACTGTACAATCGTTAGGAGCTGTCCTCTAGCAAGAATAAAGGCAAGGGCCACTATATAACGGCAAACTTCTTGTGTGATGTGCATGATTGGGGGAGAGTCAGCTGCAAATCCCTAGTGTGTCCAAAGAACCCAACGGGTTGTGGTTGTCGGGTGTGACCAGCGATTGGCTGTGGTGAGAAAGAAGACCCGGAGCGAATCCCGTTGCAATATATATCATTGTATGTACATTGTCTAACAGATTAAAAGAAAAGTAATGATTTATTTATGTATAATATTATAAATGTGTACTCCATGGTAAAATCAAATATTCACATTCAGTCATACTAATCATATCCAAGATTCACATTAAAAAAGAATTCTACCCGTAAAAAATCACTATCTCGTACTCATTGAGAGTGATAGTGATCATGATCTGAAACTCAATTAGAATTAGAAAATCACTATCTCGTACTCATTGAGAGTGATAGTGATCATGATCTGAAACTCAATTAGAAACAAAACTAAAAGGGAAAACCCCAGACTGTGGTACTTCTAGAGTTCAGCTTGGCCTGTTTGTATTAATTACTTGATTTTGGTATAACATTCCTTCTTCATACACCGCAGCCCAAGTACGTTGAGGAACACTCGTGAATGGGTTTATTGGAGATGGAGTTCATGAGCTTCCATGCAAGATGGTATCGGATGTCCTAAATTTAGCGTGCAAACTGCACTTGACTGAGAATACAACCCCGTGTTCACACACACAAAATTTCATCCCTTAATCATCTCTATAGAATCATCACTAGCGATACGTTTCTTTAGTGATGATTAAATCAAACCTGGTCTACGTTCACATGCACAGAGCATATATCGAACAACAGCTGTTTTCCAGATGGTGCCAAACCCCCGAACATCGTATAAGTGCGCAGTTTGTTACTGCGCAGTGTGTTGTCATTTTTTTCTGTCTGCGCTCTCTCTCTGCAGCTGTGCGAGCGAACGTTCGCATTAAGCCACGCCCACTTAGTCATGATTAGCCAGTTACGGTTGTTCACACACGGAATAAGCGTGATTCTATAGTCAGCTCTCGTACGAAACGACGATAAAACCAGCGTATCGCTAGTCATCTCTAGCGATACGTCGTTTCGTTAGTAAGCGTTCAGACACACGAATTTTTAATGGGAAGCTGATTCTATAGTCAGCTGCTGATTCTTTAGTCATGATTAAGGGCTGAAAATTGTGTGTGTGAACAAGGGGTCTGAAGCACTTAAATTCTTTTTTAAAAGAGGACTTCTGTTTCTCATTCTTAATTACCAATTCACAACTGTGAAGGCGAGTTAGCTCAGTTGGGAGCGCGTCCACCTTGGACGCCCGGGATCCCCGGTACAAACCCAACTCTTGTTGCGTGTTATCGGCCTCCCCCCTGCTTCCTATGCAGGAATAGGATTCACAGAAAACACTCCATCCCTCGGATAGGACGATAAATGGAGGTCCCGTGTATGAGACAGTCACACCTCATGCACGCTAGTCGTTAAGAACCTAGTCTACTTCTCAAAAAGAGTAGGGTGATAACCCAGTTGACTAGTTGGCCTGCCCATCACAACCAGAACAGTAAGACAATACGCTACACAAAGGACTGTACTGACATTGGAAGAAGAAGAACTGAATTCTTTATATATTGGCAAAAAAACAACCCCTTAAATAAAGGGAGCTTTTACTTCTGAAGTTTCATGCCAATTCTGATCCCCACGTTTGACTACCATCTGCACTCCACTTTTATACTGAACAGGCATTATTCATTACCAGAATTCCATAAAAAAATATTCAGATATGTGCATATCAATGACCGTATAAAAGACAAATAGAAACTGGGTCATCGGCTGTAAATTAGGTAGCGAATTATTCTATGCAGTGTTAAATCAAGGAGGTATAACTCATACCTCCTTGGTTAAATACGGTACGTAGCAGGGATGGAATGTTATGGAAATGTATTGGCCCAAATAATTCATTTAACGTGAAATTTTCACACATTAATCAGTGAACATGTCAGATTTACACATGTAACAGCTACTAAGTTACTAGGTCCCTTTAACTTTAGTAACTTGCATGGAATAAAGCAAGCCACACAAATAGTTTACAGTGCGTGGGGGAAATAAATAGGTGGCCATCTATGGATTATTTTTTTGGCCTAAAGGCATAGAGAGAATTACCTCCAAACACATTTGAGAAATGCCAAGGAGAGACACCATGACAAATAAATCAATAAAAATGTTACCTTCATGTGCATATGAAAAAGTTTTGAGACTGCGTGGGTGCATTGGTCCATTTAAATTGATTTTATAATGCAATAAGTGCAAAATAAATTACATAAACGGTGTAGGGAATTTTATTCACTGTGCTTTAAAATCACATTTTCCCTGAAGAGATTGCATTTTACATTGTCTAAAGAACAAGTCATAAGTCATAAGTGCACGACTGGCACATAAATCTTTCCAGCTTCATGTTCTTAAAGTTATAATGAAAATAATAACTTAAGACTTAGTTTTTAAAAATGTAACAAAAATTGCAGAAGTAACAAAAAACATCCCTTTTCTATTCTTGTCTTTGTATCCAGACAAAAGCAATCTTGAGAGGAAAAAAAAAAAAAAAAAAAAAAAAAAAAAAAAAAAAAAAAAAAAATCAATTTTATTTGAAAAACGGACCTGACATTTTAAATTGGGAGTCCTTATAACAACAAGCCCAGACCTTTCAATATCTAGACGTATTGTTACTGCCCGCAATAACTTCATAACTTCAACGTTTGCATTTTAATTATGAGTTGATACTTCTTGCACAAAAAAAAACTTTCATACACTGAAGGTCAGAGGGAAACTGCTCATACAAACAAACACAGACACAGAAAATTGCTCTGAGAAAATTAAGAAAAATTGGGACCGTCGCATAAATCATAACCAACTCTTTGAGGCCATCATGGAAATAAAAACAATCAAAGGAAAAGAAGAGATGTTAAAGCAATAAAGGAAAACCCATGGAAGAAGTAACCGCTTTTTTAATTTAAAGAATGGGGACCTTTGCTGAAAATATAACCAACTCTTAAGGCCACCATGTATAAAAATGCTTGTCTGTGAAAACGTATGATTATGGGAACGTATGACTATGGGAACCGTAAAGGGTTGTGTACAAAGTCTATGGGGATTTCAGAATCTCAAAGGGAACTGGGTAATTGGCAAAAAAAAAACATGAATTGGAAACAAAAACAGTCCAAGAAAAAGAAGAGAAACTTAATACACCAAAACAGGAAAACGTAACCAAAAAGTTACCACATTCTTTATATAAAAATAGGGATCTTTTCATGAATTATAACCAACTCTATGAGGCCTGCACATATAAAATGCTTACCGTATCTGTGAAGAAAAAAGAAGAATTTTAAATGGCACAGAACATAATTGGAGACAAATTTTAAATAAATGTAAGAAAAACAACCAAAAGAAGCAACCACATTTGGTAACAAAAAAAAAATTCATCATACACTGTACCATAAAATGCGCCTGAAAATGTAATTTCTAGATTGATGGCTCAATATAAACGCTGGACTAGTATTATTATCATTACAACATTAAAATGGTAACCAACCATTAGCTCTGGCGACAATCCTCCCAAGCCAGGTTTCTCACCACATACTTATCATTTCAGTGAAAGTTGGGGTAAGAAATCATAGCTGGTTTATGAAAAATCAATAGCAAAGCATTCATCACCAGGTCAAATGTCACGGAACCATACAAAATGCAGGCTCTGTTCTACAATTCGTATGTACAGTAATCCCTCTTTCTTTCATTACCGTCTTCTTGAATTTCATTTTTGGAAGTAACTTGATCCATCATCATAATGTATGGTAAGCGTGATTTCACATTCAAAATCCAATTCCAAATGCCCGTACTGCAGTAGAAACCTGCGACATCCTGGATCGAATTACAAGAATTGCTTGTAAGCATTCCCCTGTGTGACATTACATGTAGCCCCAGTTGAAGGGCATACACAATGTAGGAAGGAAAAATATTATGATTAATATCTACAAATCTTGAACTTCAATTACCCTAGAAGCGATTAAATTTGCTTGAACGTTAAATGATGACCAAGAACTGGCTTGTTCTAATTTTGAAAAATCGTTTTCCGAATGCCACATCAATGAACTTTTAAATTGTTATCGTAATAGCGATGAGCTCCCCTGTGTATAATAAGGCTTCAGCATAATTGCAATAAAGCTTTGTTGCAACAATATGATTTACATCAACAAACCGTTTATTTCAATTGCATTTTACAAGGAAATAGTAATTTGGCTCATTGCAACAATATGATTTAGAGCTATAAATCTTATATTTCAATAACATTTTACAAGGAAAAATTGATTGGAACTTTGAAAAAAGAGATTTATAAAACTTTTCAAAAAATGAATATAGCCATTGTATGATTAACAAATTACAAACATGTATTAAATTAAGCTAAACTTAAATTAAAATAAAGTAAACTGACTAGAAATTTAGCAAATAAGCATTTACAAAGTCTGACCTATAAATAGTAAACTGATTGGAGAAGCTTGAAATCATTGAAATTTACACTTAGGAGCACTGAAAATAAGTATTGTAATTTACTAACAGGAGCTGTTATAGTTATTTCTGAATGCATGCGATTGTTAACGTGTTTGCCCTTTGGTGCCCCCCAATGTTTTGTATACTTGTATACAAATAATGGTTGTTTTCAAAATTGCAAAGGTCAAATTACATTAGTAATCATGGAGACTTGCAAGGAAATTGTACAGTTTTATTAAGATGAATTTTTTTCTTATTCATTTTATGAGTTTGGGCAACTTGTGTGACCGGCTATTTCAGCTATCACACACCATTTGCTTGATTGCATGCATAATGCAAGTACGCTGTCTGCATATGTGCACAGTTTTTTATAGCATTATGTATGTATACACGTGCACATGAACATGAAATATGTATTATGTTTATGGGTGGAGCAGGTTTACATTACCGTACTAATTCTATTGTGCAAGTTGATGTTGCATGTCGTGGATGGGAAACCAATTAGGATATGATGAACAGTGAGCATTCATTTAAAATGTCCGATGAATGCGTACTACATGTACGAAGGCAATTAATATCATCACTCATCATATCAGGCCACTACGTGACTGCGCATGCTGGTAAATACATTGTGTATCTATAAACATTGTCAGTGAAATGCGGTCCCCCAAAACATGTTAATTATACAGACAACATAGTCTCCGTGTGAATTTCCCATAAAAATGGTTGGCAATTTGTTTAAACCCTTTTCTTTTTTCTTTTTTTACAAAGGGTAGTACCTACCTAGTATCTACCATAGAATGCAATCTAAATCGTGACTGATCAACATTTGAAAAGATAATTTCTATCCATGGATCATTGAGATAATTAATAGATTTCAAGCAAATCACTCCATCTAAATTAAATCCATCAACCGCGACTATGAATTAAAATAGCAAGAATTTTTTTTTTACAGAACATAAAGTATGAGTTTGGAAATATGCAGGTAAAAAGGTTGATCTTTTAGCTGGTTATAAACTTAAAGGGGACCACCAGGCAAAGGACAACACATTATTATATGTTTTGGTACCGTTTTGTGATATCAAATAGATACCCAACATTTTGCAAAGGGTTGTGTAATTCATAAACAAAGCAATTAATTTCCACCACTTACGGAACCACTGCTATTTCCTGGTTCCATACGGGCCAAGCATTTGCGAGTGCGCCAATGCTTTCACGCGTACGTCAATAGATTCCCGGATGATTCATTCACTCTGCACAGTGCGCTCTGGCTCTGCACGCATATAGTCTACGCAATTCAGACCGCATGAACGCATGGTTGAGAATGGTGATGCATTTTCCAATTATATATTTTTTTCTGAAAACATATGGAATGGAAAGGAATGGAATACTAAAGATGGTACCTTTCTATAATAAGAATATTATTTTTGGGTGGTGGTACCCTTTAATTTAAAGCCTGTCCTGTATGTACATAGAATCAGAGGGAAATTAGTGCAGTGTTGCCGCGAAGCCTCTTGCAAAGAACCACCTTCTTTTCCTGATTAAAATTCAAATCACATCCCTGATTGGAGAATTATGACATCGTGCAACACAAGGGAATACACAGGATCCACAAAGCCTGTTTATAATAATGTTGTTTAATTATTGATATTGGATCATGAAGGCTAAATGGGGGGTGTTTATGTCATGAAGTCATGCAGTCATACCAGCTAGGTTCTAATAAAATAAAATATGATTACTTTTTAAAGGAGTGGTTCTTAATAAAAGGGAACAATCTTTAGGAGAAAAACCAATCTTTAATAAAACTGTTACTCGCTTTATACAAATTCTTTATTATCATTTCAAAGTGAATATCAAGACCTATACTTGTAAAAGAGAAACAATTTTTGGGGTAAATCAATAAAAAAGTAACTATATTTACAACAACAACTGAAACTCAAACATCAACATTCTTTCAACCCATGAGAGAAAGAAAAATAAAAATAAAGTGAAAGAGTGACAGGGTGAAGACTCAAGCAATAATTTCCTCTTTCAAAAAGATCCGGTATCAAAAATACTTTAAACAAAATAAACATAAAATGGCAAAATGCTGTACCTCATAAGACCTTGTTGAATTTAACCTTTGCCAATATTTGAGGATTGATCATTTGTGAGTGACAATGTAAGTTCAACAACAGCCAGTATATGGTTTTAAAAAAAGCTATTCAAAAAATCGCTAGAAAATCTTCAATTTTGACCTCCTATTTATCTCAAGTATCATTTCAAGATACAGATCTCAGTGTCCGGACCTGTCCACGCCTACTCGATTCTTGTAAGCCTGGTATTAAAAATACGATTTTCATTTCATTACCATAATCCACGGAAGACGCGTAACCTCCTTGAAAATAGATCAGTCCTCCAGGAGGCCAGTTAAATAAAGCTTTCTGGGATATCCGATTATTCTTTATTCATGAGTAGTTGTTTTAAGGCTGTATGCATCGAGCTACTGACTATAAGCCAGTGAAAAAAGGAATACACTGGGGCTCAGGGTGAATTCGCCCCCGAAATGCCAAAAAGAACCCCTGAAAATAAAAATGAGCCCCCATAAATTTGCCTAAAATTCAGGCAGGCAAGCTTAGCTAGCGGAGTTCCTAAATTGCATTTCAATGTTTCCCCTGCTATAAAAGCCTACAATTTGTGTATGTATTTCATCTGGAAAATCAAGAGATCTGGTAATTTTGTCTGAATATGGACCCATGGTCTGAATAGACCAAACTCACTTGGAACTCCAGTGGTTCTTTCATGTACATGTATACAGCAACATGTTATGTAGTCAAAATTAAATATCCAGCGTAGCAAATGTGGTATCCAATTACATGCTACAGTTTACCATGCATACATTGGTATTCTAAATGATGTTGACATTCAACACATATCACTTCAGGCTGGGCAACATGGCCTCAATACAAAGTAAACAACACCTCGTTTGTGTTTAGGGTAAGTTTAGGTAATGTTTGTTGGGGCAAGCTACAGAAATTATTTGTAGCTTTCAGATCGAGCATGTTCTGTAGTCAAAGGGAATATTAAGCATTGTCAATTATAAACATGGTATTGCCATGCATACCCTGGTATGCTAAATGATGTTGACATTCAACACATATCGCTTTAGGATGGGCAACGTGGCCTCAATTCAAAGTAAACAACACCCCCTATTGTAGGCATGTATCCTTTTCATATTAGCCCAAATCTCTCCCCCCCCCCCCCCCCCCACCCTCCACGAAAGAATCAGGGGGAAGTGCTCATGTGAATGGTCGAGAGGAGAAACATCAGGGGATATATCTGATAGTAAGGGGAGAAAAGGGTGATGAAATTCTCCTGCTGGAGAGCAGGAGAAATAATCCTTCTAATATAGTATTGGTGTGACCACACCTCTCTGGTGTGACACTGATGAAACGCTGTATATGAACGGTATGGGAGAAAGAGGGAGGGGGGGGGGGGGGGGGTGCAGTGTATTCCATGGTTTCCATAACATCGTTTTTTCAGCAGGGGATCACTGTTGCTGGCCACTATAGGCAGTTGGCTGCTATAGACAGGTGGCTTCTAAGACAAGTTTGACTGTATTTTTTAATTGAAAGAGTTCTCTATTCTTGATGCAATTTAACCTAATGTTCTGTTGTCAAAGGGGAATATCCAGCATTGGCAAATGTGTTATCCAATTTATGCATAGTTTACCATGCACACACTGGCATGCTAAATGATGTTGACTTTCAACACATGTCACCTCAGGCTATACAATAGGGCCCCAATACAAAGTAAACAATGCGTTCTATTGTGTTTCAGCTACTCACAAACACTGCTTTCTTTTTACTGATTGGATGATGTAATATATGTGCACACATCTAGGGTCAGATTTAGAGTGGTGAGGTGAGTGTAGGATTGACATAGAAATCATTGTCTAGATGCCTAGATCCTACTGTTCAATGGGGATGTAAAACAAAATAGATGATCCCCCTGAACAATGTCTTATTTGGAGATCTACTCTAGTTGAGAGATTATCATAAAAAGCCATTTTTAACAAGGAATTTTCTCTACAAAAATAATTCATTGATTTTCTAGCACGAATGTTAGGGTGGGTGGGTGGGTGGGTAGGTGTGGATGTGGATGATATGTGTATGGGAGGGGGAGGGGAGTTGTTATCATCAGAATACCCATCGATCCATAAACTGACAACATCCAGTGAATTTGAAGGGTGTGATTCATGCCACAATGTAGTCTACTGACGAGGCCTCATGTCGTCGGTACCAGAGAAAAATTGAAATATACATTTTTCTGGGGCTACTATAATAGCTGCCCTGCATGAAAATAACATTCTAAAAATGCGTTATGCGTTGAATTCTATGCAAAACTGTGAGGGATCTTTTTAGCATTCCAGTGCCCTGAACCCCCTGTGTAGTTTGTTTTCACAGTTTGCGACATCAAGACATAATGATAAGGCCTTGTCAAAAGGCTAACCGCGATCGATGCAGAGGTGCATACAGAATGAACACAATTTTGTTTGCTTCGCTTGCTTCACAGCCAGCACGCTCTCCCAACAAGGGAGGGAGAATGACACGAGGTCAACAGTTCAGTTCGCAATTATTTCATTAGATTCCATTAACCATTATAAATTGGACTTTAATTTTTGTTTCACACCATGGAGCACACAACCAATGATTATGCCATGAAGCCTGCTATGGCTGACATGATTATACCAGAGAGGTGGGAAGTCTTCCCACCTCTCTGGGCAGGCTAAGCGCAACTCAAATATTATTTTGAAATATCATACATTTTTGTTAAAAGTTATATTCATGAACAAAGTATATTGCCTTGGCATAATTTGTGAAAACATTATGAAATATGCACCATTTAAAAAAAATGATGTGCTAATTTGACATTGTTTAACTTTATGTTTGTGTATGTTCAGTTTTTGTAATACCCTGCCATTGATACCAATGGTTACTGTAACTTCTTTAATTTGAAAAATAAAGATGACTTCTATACAATGTATATAACTCTATAATCTGAACAACAGTTATGCTGAACAGCCTAGATGTAACCGGCACTGCAGGGGGAGATACCCTGTCAAGCATATTGAACCAAGAATAGTTGGTTCATTAGTACGATAACGTACGATAAAAGACCCATGGATGGATATGTATTCTGAACTTCCAGTTCCAACCACAATTTTCAGGAAAATAAACATCGCATCATCCTGTTCAATAATTGACTAAACATTAAAACAAAAGGTATGTGGTATGCACTGATACAAATACACATTTTGATAAGTAGTAATTCTGTACAATCAACATATACAAAGATATAACCCATGGTCTCCTCCGGGGGCACATTCAGGGAAATAATTCATTTCTAAATTTAGGGGGCTACTTTTTAAATCTGATTAATATCACAAAATATTTCAGATAATACCTTAAATGGTAATTTTAGGGGCTACCTACTGATTTCAGGGGGCTATTTTATTTTGGAAATAAGGGGGCAAAATTGCCCTCAGTCCCTCATGTATTTCCTACCATGTGCACATTAAATGTGACCCGCTATAGCAAAACCCGGCACTTCATGTATTTGTAATTCATGTTTTGAAGAAATTGGCATATTAAGTTCACACAATGTGTAAAAGACCTATGATTGTAAAATTTAAACAATAATATTTTCGCCAATTATTGACCAATTAGTTAGAACAAAGCATCAAATGAAAGCTTGTGATGAGGCCTTTCTAATGGTGTGAAAATCTACATTTTGAAATTTACAGACAAGTGCCGGGTTTTGCTATAGCCGGTCACATATCATCTCAATCCAAAATCAATGCCAATTTCCTTTCGAGTGCAGTGGGAGGACATTATGTTCACCAACAACAGGATACATTTTGCCTCTGCAGCTTGAAAATCTTTCGTTTGAAAATTATACAAAGTCGAATTATTCAGCTTCGCAAAGTTCATACAGTTCACAAACAGCTGGGGTTACAAATGTATCAATTATAGGGAATTTGTCCATGCTACTTCTCCAATTTACCTAATGTTGGTACAATATAAAGCTTACCGTGGCATCTCCCTCTATTGATCGAGCTAAACAAAGGGTGCATTCTAGCATGCTAAATCAGTCACTTGAAAAATATGAAAATACATTGTGCATATGATATTTATAATTTGAGTTCCGTACATCTAATAGTAAACAACTTGCTAATAAAACTGTTTCCAGACTTACACGGTAAACCTACTTAGTACAATTATACATTATTAGATTGGACTGTTGAAAAGTGGTTTGTATTTATTTTTTCTCTAAATGTTTGTGAACATGCTATATTTTTGGTGCATTTAAGAGTTCAATTGTTCTAGAAGTATTAATATTTTGTGGTAATATTTTAAAAACATGATAATTGATCGAATCCGAATTACCTGGGTTCCCTGCCACGCCCAACTAGACATGTCTACTCTTACAATGAACGTAGCGAGGTGTGGCATTCACAGTATGTTCAAGGAATGTAAATTTCTATGATCAATGTAAGACTTACTTTTCTACAAGGTGTTTTGAATGTGAATGTCTACGATGATGCAAGACTTACTTTGATATGTTTTGAATGTGAATGTCTATGATGATGTAGACTTACTTTGATTTAAGGTATGTTTTGAATGTGAATGTCTATGATGATGTAGACTTACTTTGATTTAAGGTATGTTTTGAATGTGAATGTCTATGATGATGTAGACTTACTTTGATTTAAGGTATGTTTTGAATGTGAATGTCTATGATGATGTAAGACTTACTTTGATTTAAGGTATGTTTTGAATGTGAATGTCTACGATGATAAAAACCTTACTTTGCTTCATGGTAGGTTCAACGTTTTGTTTGAATGTGAATTTCTACATCAATGTTAGACTTACTTTGCTTCAAGGTACGTTCAAGGTATATTTGTAATGTAAATTTATACAATGATGCAAGTCTTCAAGGGATGTTTTGAATGTGAATTTCTACATCTATGAAAGACTTTGCTTTTTTTCCTCCACTACTCTGAGGCCGTCTGAAGACACCCACAGCACTGCCCGCACCTTCTTCTTTACGCTCCCTAAACCCTGCCACACCAAATTACCTACTCTTACAATGAACATAGTGAGTTGTGGCCTACAAGGTATGTTTTTAACGTGAATGTCTATGACCATGTATTTAAAGACTTACTTTGCTTTCTTCCTCCACTACTGTGAGGCCGTCTGACGACACCCACAGCACTGCCCGCAACTTCTTCTTTACACTCCCTAAACCCTGCCACACCAAATTAAGGTATGTTTTAAATCTGAATTTCTACATCAATGTAAGATTTACTTTGCTTCAAGGTATGTTTTGAACGTGAATTTCTACGATGATGCAAGACTTACTTTGCTTTCTTCCTCCACTACTCTGAGGCCGTCTGACGACACCCACAGCACTGCCCGCAGCTTCTTCTTCGTGCCCTACAATACAAAAACAACAAACAAACAAAAGAATGCAACACAATAAGTTTGAAAGTCACAGACATTATTGTCAGGGGGAAAAAATTGGAATTTATTTTTTGTGGGCCAACCTTTCAATCTAGCCTGCATGAAAATGGCACTCCAAAATTTGATTTGCATTGAACTCCATACAAATTTCCAGGGGCTATTTAATGATTTTCGGGTGCTCTTTTTTTGCATTTCGGCTGCAGATTCGCCATAAGCCCCAGTGTATTTTTTTCACTGAATCTTGTGCCTTTGGAGGCATTGGGCAGCACCTAATGTAGGTATGACCATTTCATTAGCTTTAGGCTAGGTGTCTACTTTACATACAGTAGTGACATACTAGTGACGAGTTTCGACTGCATCTGAATGGGAAAATGTGCACATAAATGTTATTATATCAAGGCCATTTGTCCCTGGAAAATTGTAAACAAAATATAATCAATAAGGACTTGAATTTTCATTCTGCAATGTTTAACACATGAATGTTATTAACTACAATACAAGGAAGAACAGTTTTAAATGTGATTATGTGAATTCATAGTGCAATTATGCACAACATAGCGGCTCCTTTCTTTACTGCCCACTGCGTTAGTCCATCAGCAACAAAACGAATCCACAATTGCTGCTCTCTACCCAGGTGTATAAGTGGGTACCATGGTCGGGTGTTAATTAGCCTTTGCGCCGTGATTAGCAGCATGGCTAGTATGCTCCCCGGGGAGTAGAGAAAGTACACAATATCATTGTATGGGTGTGAAATGTACCTGATGACCATGAGTAATAATAATTATCGAAGCGCAGTAGAGAACATATTTATAGTATCTGCGTATAGTAGCTGAACAAAAATGTTTATATTTATTATTATATAAATAACTGCTGAAACAGTTTCATATGTACTTGACTCGAACAGAACAGAGAGTTCATTTGTCACCATTAGAAGACTGTTGATTGCAATAACGCTCAACACATCTCTCAAATTACAACTTGTAAGAGATAAGGTTCGTTTTGACAGGAAATGAAATAATAGAGTCAAGCTAATTCCAGGAATCTTTTCACAAAAAAAAAATCCTGGTGCAACATGTACAAAGCCTAGCTGGAAATTCTCTCGTAGACAAACAGTTACACTAATGTTGATATGAACCAAACTCTCGAGAAATTTCTGTAACGGTTGAACACAATACTTCTTTGCGGGTTACAGTTCAATGTACAAACCCTCTTTCAATAACGCTGTATTTAATCACCATACAAACAACAATGGATGAAAGAATTATTCACCGTCTATTTTGGGATAAATTACTTGTTTATATATTTACTGAACCAACTGTCAGATGTATGTATTAATATATAACAGCAAATGCAAACAGGAATTTGGACGAGTTCTGGTTTTTGATAAATTTCCCCTCTTCCTGGTACTAGTTATATTGGTATTTGATCCGTCATTCAAGTTGAAAATAGAGACATTTCCGTTATTACACTTACAGTGTAACCCCCCGCTATTATCCACTTTTGTATATATGGGAAAAGGAACTAATGCCATAATCATGCCATGTTCAAGTTACAGCACTTAAAAATTACAATCGTTTCCAATGATTTCAACATGGTAGCCCTTTCAGAATTGATTAAGGTTTTACCAAGGGGCCTCTAGAGTTGTCTGTATGTACAGCTATCAATTAAAAGTCCATTAAAATCAATTAAAACAAGACATGAGAAAAACTTACACATTTTATTAATTTTTTTAATACAAATAAAAACAAAAAAAAATTGTTTTCATTTAGTAAATATGTGTCAAGTTGTACCTATTAGTATTACCACAAGCAAGAACTATTACGTATGTTGTAAATGACAAGCCACTACACTGTGTATCGATTGATACAAAATAAAAAGCTAAGGGGTAAATCCAATTCAATGTCATTATCCTGTCATTTTGTAAATTATGCATGAGAGCTTGAGGCAATTTACACCCAAATATATAATTGTACCCTTACAAAAATACTCCCATGGCAAATGAGTATGATGGGGGCATCAAAGTTTGCACACATATCTTTAAAGGGATCTAGTAACTTTGTTGACATGTGCAAAAAGTGACGAGTGGTTGATACAATTGTTGTTATCTGATATGTCCACTGGGTGTTGTGTGAAAATTTCAAGTTAAATGGACGTTATATGGCCGAGTAATGAGCAAAAATGCAAAGTGATATTCACTTTACTCATTGCACTCACTTTGTACACGGTGTTGGTGATCCAGTGGATAATTTAATATCTGAACACTTCAATCGTAAATATCTTTTTAACGAAAGGGAAATTTGAAAAACCAAAACCTGTCCCATGATTTTATTGACAAATACAACAAGGTATGAGGGAACCGCTAGAATTCCAATTGAATTATGAGGATTTGGACAATGTTACTGAGTCCCTTTAATTATTTGCATACTGTTGATTCAGAATATTCTGTGGTATAATTTACATGTTTTCATTTTGAGATTACTCAATGTCTACGATTCATTTCGTCCAGTATTCAAAACCCTTTCATTTTCACCGACCAGTAACAAAACGGGGCGTCAAAGTCTGCGCACCAAATTTCTCATTCATTTGAAATGTGCCCTTTTACAGCTGTTGTTGCTTTCTTTATTGTCATTTTAGAGGAATTTTTAAGCACAGAGAGGCATCCAAGTTCGCGCTCACTGTGCAATTGCTATTGCAATTTGGCAAATATGGCTACAAATTGAATGTGCAAACTTGGATGCTGCTTGAAGTTCGATGCCCTAGGGGTGTATTCTGAAAACGATTTTAAGTTAAAATTTATTTTATCTACGTTATATCTACATCACTAAAATATTCAACTGTACTATTAAGGAATAGCAACTTGATAAAATATATTTTAGTGACATAGATATGACGTAGATACAATAAACTTTAACTTAAAATCATTTTCAGAATACACCCCCTGACCATACAAGCAGTACAAAATGGTATCTTAGTGATGCCAGTGACCTGCAAGTAGAGAGTCTGAAAATGGAGTCTTGATATCTTGTTTGTGTGCAAAATGGTACGAATGAGCCTGAATTTGAAGGTGCCCAGGGCCTGAAATTCAGGCTTTTGCCTGAAAACTGGCATCCCTGTTCATTCCATTTAGCATGTTTGTATTCAAGCAGCCCATCAACACTCAAAATACTGGGCAAATATATTTCAAAATATAAACAGTTGTGACCAACAATTCACAAATAAACAGAAATGTCTTTTACCGTTGCCGCCAATTGTGACATATTTACAAGCTGTTGTCATATGTTTTGTACATGAAATTGAAAACAAAATTGTTGTCCATACTTATTTGAGACTTTATGGAGCTTTTACAGAGTACAATTTGTAATGTATGCAATATTATGTTGTTGTTTTTTTTCAACAAAATTGGTAATCTACAAAACTGATGAAGTCACCATCAGCACTTGGCAATTTCAAAAAGATTTGTGCCTGTCCATATGTGATTCAAACAGTCATAACTTTCTCATAGTGTTTCTAATTCGTCTCAATCAAGGTATATTCAGGATTAAATTTCCCAATAAATATTTTGTAGTAACATTTAAAATAACCCAACAATTTTCTTACCCTCCTCAGCTGATTGGCGGCATCCTCACATATCTGCATCCCCCTTGACTCTGTCACTTCAATTGATCCAAGGTACTGTGAAAAAAAAAAAAAAAAATAGAAACAAACGTATTAATTCAGGGGGAAAAAATCAAACTATATTTATATCTGCAACCCCTTCAACTCAGTAACTTCAATCAATCAAAGGTAAGTCTGAGAACAAAGAGAAATATAGAAACAAACAAAACAATAATTAAGAGGGAACTAGATGGATCTTCGACTGCAGCAGTCGCTATTGAGCGATTTATATGAGGAGAGTCACCTTTGACCTTTGACCTAGCGACCCTTTAAATCTAATTTTTTTAATTTTTTACTCTTCTTACACCAAAATGTATTGGATTTCTCCAAATACAGCAATAGCACTTGCCCTATTGCCCGGGGCAAGTAAAAATTGATGTCAGGCAAGTAACAATTCATAAATAGTCTATTTTGGTTGCCCAATTGTGCACCTAGCATTTTTGTTCAAGTAAAATGTTTTTACTTTCATGCAAATCTCATCTCGAGACAAGAGAGATATTTGCCAAGCAGATTGAGCTGCCAATTAGCACAAGTAATATTTTCACATTGTTTTTTTTTTTTTCAGGCAAGTAAATTTTCTGTCCGGGCAAGTAAAATTTAATAGATTTCCAAATTTTACTTGCCCGAATGGGCCAGTAAGGAAAAAAAAGTTAGTGTGGAGGCTTGATTATACTTGTACAGTGCATTTATATGCTCTTCCACATTGATAATTTAAAGAAATGCATGCATGTGCAACTTCACAAGACCAAGGCACGGGCAGAAATCAATTTAGAATGCCAAATAGAATGCATCTAGCACAAATCAAATCCAATTTATGATTTTGTTCCATACTGCATTGCTCAGCATACACGTACATGCGCACATGTGTACAATGTACTGGAGTAGCCTTCAATATAAATTTACTGCAACAGCCATTGTCTGACTGTCCGAATACATTATCTTCTTCTACAGATAAGATCTGCTATTTTTGTTTTACAGTGAGCTGCAATAGGGTACACGTCACAATGCTTTACCAATCAAAAATGGTTCAATATTACATCACAAATTATGATATGAACTTAGAGTTATTACAATTACATGTATAGGATAAAATATTAGTAAACTTGTAACTCAACTGTTACAACAAATTGTTGAGGTCAATACTGAACCACATTATGAAATAAAAAGTAAAAATCTGAATACATAGTACAGAGAAAAGTTCCACAATCAAAGGGTGTTATAGATTTGCAGATTTTGAAATTACCATCAAATATTCTAATTCTATCACATCATTTTTAATGAGGCCATATACATGTATCATTGCATTCTTTACAAAATGTCAGATTAAATGGCTGGATACTTTTTTAGACAAAAGAAACAAATTAACAGAGCTACTTGTAGATTTCTTCATTCCCAAATCAGGCAGACTTTTCTGACAATGTTTTAATTCAATTTCTATTTTAAGAATCTCAATCATAAAATAAAATAGTGTTCAGTATAGTTCAACCACAAACTAACTGGAGAAATTATATATTTCATAGTGTCGAATGACCACTTTCATATTCTCAACTTGTTGTCTCTTTAATCTATGTCTTTGAATTCTACATTGCAGGCTGCACAGGGAACGTGTTTTCTACTCATTTTTCTTGTTTACGCAACTTGCTTGCAGCAATTTTCTGTGATTGAAATGGCAAAATCACTAACGAAGTGGACAAAATACAAAGGCGGTTGGGCCGATTTAGTTCCTTCAAATTCCTGAAAAAAGAGCTTCCACTCCCGCCCCCCCCCCCAAAAAAAAAAAAAAAAATCAATCAATCAATCAATCATCTATGAGCAATAATTTGTCATAGAATTCTGTGTAAAAACAAATATCATGGTTGGTAATTTTACAGCAAACACGCTTGAAAAGAAGCCCCAACAAATACCATTTTTTTTCTTTTCTGGATGTTTACAATTTGTTATTTCCTATTCTAAATGCAATTTCTGTAATGTATGGAATATTTACTTATCCAGACCTTGTCCTACTGTATGCAAGAATGATGCATGGCAAACATCCTGTTTACATTATTGGGTTGAAACAAAGGGAGTCGTAAACTGAATGATCTGATATTATAAAAGGGATCTAGAAATATTTACCAAATCCATTATACTCAATTAGGACTCTAGTGGTTCTCTCATACCTTGTTTTTATATTTCCAACAGAAGCATGGAACGGGTAACCGTTTTTTTCAAATTTCCCTTTTGTTAAAAAATATTTTACGATTGAAGTGTTTGGATTTTTAATTGTCCACAGGAAAGTTATTACTGTGTACAACGTCAGTGCAGTGAGTTTGCAAATATCATTCTGAATTTTCGCTCATTACTCTGCCATATAACATCCATTTTAAAACGTGAAATTTTCACATATTAGTCAGTGAACATATATCAGATAACAAATATTTCTTTTACCATGAACCATTCATCGCTTTTTGCACTATCAACAAAGCTATTAGATCCCTTTAATGTCAAGCTACAGTATACTACATCATGCAACCTTTCAAAACAGGCATTGACAAATGAATTACTCTAAGTTATGGCATGTACCATTAATTAGTAATGACGGATACCCAAAAAGAAAAAAAAGAAGATAATATCTATAGGCCAATGCAGTCTATTAGCTTACAATGTGTATAACGAAGGAGGCATTAGAAGGTACCATTGTGTGTACACAGTGGTGTAGCTGCTAGGTTGGGGGGGGGGGGGGGGGGGGTGTGCCCACCCCCCCCCCCCCCCCCCCCCTCCAATCAGGCCGACCACGCTATGCCGCTGCTGTGTGTTCAGATATTTTTGTGAAGTATAGTCAGCTGGATTCAGTGGAAGGTTCATGGTGGAACCATGGACTTAAAAAAGCCGGGCTTAATTCCACTAGCAAGTCATAAAAATGAATTACCTTTCAGTACTTTCGGTTATTAATAAGCATGCAGACTCTTTCATTAACACTTTTTGGTGCACACAACTTTCAGAATACTATAATATATTATTCATATTCAAAGGCAACTATGAATGATAAATTTCAGATTAATTGACCATACCGGTATTCCAGAATAAAATAATCTCATTTAATGTATGTTTTTAAATAATCTGAGTACATGTATTTAAGGGAATAACATTGAACCTGCCTTCTCACATCATCAATCCAGGTTCTATGTAAGGTCATAAATAGCGATAGAGGTGTGCAACTGGCCAGAGCGGAAATGCATTCCCTCATTAAATAACCTGTTGGGATCTCAACGATTTCCTACATGTACATGGTTGGATATACTTGGTTAATCCGCGATTATAAGCTCACACTGCTGTATCAGTGAATGAGACTACATGTAGAATGATGATCTGACAGGTCTGAAGCAGTTACTGTTTCACACTTGTGTTGTAATTCAAATTGAATCAATGATCATAACAGGGCTTGAAACTATAAATGTACTTCTTGCCAACTGGCCCAGGGGCCATCAAACATGATGATTTTCGGGCCACTAAAGTTGTAATGATGCCAAATATATTTTGTTCATGGTCCATCCAATACGGTAGCAGACCACAAAATAAGTCATAAGACCATAAGATAAGTCACAACAAAACACAAATTGACGATTGACTGCCCCCAATTTCAACTGCCTACTTCTGCATTTCTCCCATCATAGTCAGTTTGAAATCAAGCCACTGATCAGGCCAACAAAATATGACTTTCAGATTCATATAATTTTTGCTGGGCCCAAGTGAAACTTGACTGGCTCCAGGCCCGGTGGCATAGCCAGCCCGAGGACCAATGGCGAAGCCAGATATTCTTTAAGGGAGTGTGGGGGGGGGGGGGGGGGGGGGGGGTTGGAGCCTCCAACCTGCGAGCGCATGAGCACAAACCACTTCAGAAGGATCCAACATCGAAACTACACTACATGCTTGGGTCCAGGAGCCCCCCTCCCCCCCCCCCCCCCCCCCCCCACCCTCGCTACGCCACTGTCTGGGCCACTGTCTATGTCAAGCCCTGAATCGAGTATTTAGAAAAAAAGTGAAGCTCCAGAAGTCCAAATTAACCGGTAGCTTAATCTGTAAGCATTCCATATAATCTAATTTCCTTTGGGAAATTAATGTCGGGACCCTAGAGCTGTCAGAGAGACGTAGGTAATGGGGAAAGATGGTCCAAGCAACTGTCAATTATATGCTTTTCAGACCAGTTCTCCATTGTTGTGACATCAAAAAGAATTCTCCTGAACCTTAATTGGATAAATAGAGGCGAAAATAGCACAGTATGCCATTCATACTGACTTCCAATTAAGAGGTGAAGTTACCATGGTTACGACAAACCTATACCTGTTAGGGAGGAATGAATAGGCCTGCAGTCATTGGCCAGGCAGTTCGGCATATTGACCTTCGACCGATTTATTTGTGGGAGTTTTTCTTGGTAAATTCTCTGGTTCCTTACAAATGGAGCACTTCTTCGGAGTGGCACCAATAGAACAATTAGTTTCTCCTGCTCGTCAGCAGGATATAAAATTTATTCGCCAATGCATTGATATTGCATCAATTGATAGATCCAGATGATATTGAAGGTTATAATATTGTTCACCAATCATTTCAATAACTTGAGATGATACTGTTTAATAATAGGGACTACATAAACTGAACTATTATAATTTATTATTATAAAAGTACTATTTTGTATGTTCAAAGTCAAAGAAAAACTTCTAAAGAAATGATTACAGCAACAAACTTCTGGAAGATATTGCTTCTAGTATAGGAGGATATAGAATGATTAACTATTGGTCCGATTATTCAATCTGCCCCCTCGCTCAGACATGGCATTGGCAAATCCTACTTTAAACCTGATCCCCATCAATCATAATCTATGCACACTGCTACGACTGCTGGGGGAAATCATGACTGGAGAGTGCCATTTACACCTAAGCTACATTTGTAGATCAAGTGCAGACACAATATATTAAAGACCGATTCACACTCAAATGTTAATACTTTATACTACAATTTACATATAAAAGGCCATTGATATATATATAGATCTGCAATTTTTGTATATTGGGGGGGGGGGGGGGGGTATATATACAATAGCCCGCCCCCCCCCCCCTCCCCCCCCCCCCCAAAAAAAAAAAAAAAAAAAAAAAAAAAAAAGAAGGAGGAAATGCCTGCATGAATATCAGTCTTATGCAGGAAACAAAACAGAATCAGTCCCATAACAAGTGAATGAAACTGACATTGTAATTTAGTATTTCCCAACAGGGTAGGAAATATACGGGGGCTGAGGGCGATTTTGCCCCTCTAATCTTCAATATAGCTCCCTGAAATCAGAAGGTAGCCCCTAGAATTACCACAGGGTATTATGTGAAAAATTTCTGGATATCCATCAGATTGGAAAAGTAGCCCCCTAAGAGTAAAAATTAATTCCTGCATTGTTTCCCAATATTCATTTATTCCTCCATTATTACTCGCTATTAACGTTTGTGCCTTATTATTCATTTGGGAGAAATTAATTTCAATAAAAATCAATGCTTCACTTTCAGTTTTGTAAGTGTAAAAGACGGGATGCATCCGGTATGCACAAATTGTAATTTCTGTGGCATACATGTAGCGTGGTCCGACTGCTTGAGGGGAGGGGGTGGGAGCAAGTTATTGGGGGCACACCGTACAGTGTATTTCTTATTTTTACACAAATTTGTCCCCTTATGTTTTGTATTGTTTTGGGAAAATTACTGGGGGGGGGGGGTACATGTCCCCAGTCCCCAATCCCCTGTAGCTACGACACTATGTATTTGGATTGAAAACCCAAGGCTTGGAGTAACAGGAAGCTATCAAGAATAGATTGAAAGTTTTCAGACTAAATCATTTATCCATTTTGGAAGCAAGTGTGCCAACTAACAACTGTTTAACATGTGGTTAATGCATTGTGACAAGTACATGCCTATCTCCTGACAGAATCCATTAGTCCAAAAGTAAACAAACAAGCAAACAAATTGAAAGGGGCTGTATAGCCGATTATACAGGCATCTATAATCTATTTGTGCGAATTGAAATGCAAGCAATTACATTGTTGATCACCACTCAATTGACTGAAAAATATCCTTTAATTATTAAAAAGAAAAAATGTGAAAATTGTTATTTTTGTCTAAGTGTAAACATTTGCTCAATACTTGATAATAACAATGCCTTTTCCACACATTTTCAAACAAGCTAGGGTATTAAAGGAAAACAGTATTTCGATCATAATAATAATGTTCACTTATTTTGCGCAGCTTACTATACTGGGTTTAAATACCTTGGCCCCGTTGCAGAAAGAGATGCAATCGATTGTAACGTTGCGATTAATTGTAAGTCCGATCATGTGACTAAATGCGCTCATCTGATTGGTTAAAATCCGCAAATTTTCTGACTTGCAATTTATTGCAACTTTGCAATCAATTGCATCTCTTTCTGCAACGGGACCCTGGACAGATACGTTGCATGTACCCCCTCTAACCACCTTTGCAGCCAATGCAGTACAAAAAAGTGAATGCTTTTTGTTCTTTTCAGAAGGCTGACCACATGCCTTGTACATTAGGTATGACATGTCTAGAATGGAATTGGGTTCAAATACCTTGACCGAGAAGTTGCATGTGCCCCCTCTGACCAGCTTCTCATCCTGCTGCCATTGATGCGGCTTGCTGGCCGGCGGCACGTAGGTCGTCGTCTCCGCCTTGCCGCGGAAGCTGCGCCGCAGCCGCTTCATGCTCAGCGAGCGCCGCAGCCGGCCCTTGCGATGAGGAGCTTGGGAAGGGGTGTCCGACGGCGATGCAGCTCCGGTTGCGGCCGGCGACGACGACGAAGGTGTTTGGTGGCCTGCCCGCGACTCGCTGTCGCTGTTGCTGCGGTGGCGCTTGCTGCTCGAGCTCCCGAAGAAAAACTTTCTACATGGTTTGAAAGAGTGTGTGAGAGATGAAACAAAGAGTTACAACATGTTGAATTGTTATTTTTAAGTATTATGGTGCGCCCCAAAATGATTTTTATAATTTAAAATCTCTCTGAAGGGGATTGGTGATCTGCCCGTGACTCACTGTCGCTTGCTGCTCGAGCTCCTGCAGGAAAACTTTCTTCATGGTAGAATGAGGAATTGAATGAGAGATATTAATGAAAGGGATTGTTTGTGACCTGCCAACGACCCACTGTTGCTATTTTAGTGGTGTCGCTTACTGGAAGTTGCGGGTATACCCGGAAGTTGCTGCTCAAGCTTCCAAAGAAAAACTGTCTATACAGGGTAGATGAGGTGATCGAATTGATTTGATTTGACTTATTTACTTTCCACATTTTCAACAAATCATAAAGCATACAATAAACAAATCATGAACATTGAACATAGTTGTTTGCATATATAATGAGTAAAAGGAATATACATGTAGCTCATTGTACGAGATGGTAATAAATTTATTTGTATCATGAACAACATTTTAAGAACAGGAATGATACACAATAATTGTATATTTTATAATTTAGTTTCAACAAAAAATGAGGATCAAGAATTGAAAGATTGCCAATTTGAACGCCCAAATATGTTTTGAAAATATGACAATGTGTTAATACCAATTTAAGGATTTTCCTAAATTATAGCAATAGGATTTTAAAAATCGAGAAATTTATGCTCTTTCTCCTTGTACAATTCATAGTACTTGCTCAAATGTAGGACTACCAAACCACAAATATATGTGGGCCATGTCCATGATGGGTTAAGAGTTCATAAAAGTGCAGATCCTTTTTTATGTTGAACATATAGTTGACTTTGTACACTGTGCCTCACATTGCTGCACTCAAACATAATTCTTGCCAAGAAAAACATGTACTTTTACTAGCACAATGTACAATGTATGCATGCACAGTATTCAGCAGTGCGTTGCTATGCAGTTGCTAGGGGCCACCGAGTCTTAGATTGACAGAAGCATTGTCTCCTCACATTAAAACTGCAGCTGAGCTGCACAAAGCACAACCTTTGGCACAGTATTATTTGTAGTACTACGTACTTAATTAAGTAAATAATTGGAACAATATAGAGACGCATTTGATTCATAGCATTATAATAATGACTCGATTTTATACACGTACACATGTTTACACAACATGTGTATAATTGAAGTGGCATTGAGCATATGTATGCGAGCAGACACAATATAATGCATGACATATTTTGCCATGTCTGTACAATGTGTGTCCCTGACTTTTGAAAACATGTTTGGATTTCTTTGTACACAAAGAATGTGCCGTTTATAGATATTAAATAGTGTGTGCTAGCGCTGTATTGAAAAAGGATTGCCGTTTGTAACCTACTGTTTTTGATCAAAACCATTTTTTTAAATTTCAGGTTCAGCTTACCATTTTTGCTCACATCAAAAAAAGAAATATTGCTAATTTCCTAGTAAGTTCTAAATTAGTATAAATACAAGCTAGAAACCGCAATAACAACAATCACCTTGTTTCTATCTATGATCATTTCCACTAAAAGTATGTTCAATGGAAATTGCTTTCAATAGGACAATACCCACACAAATTTGCCAGCACATTGGTATTGGCATTTTTTTTGTGAAAAAAAAACCCCACTAGAGTTCTAAGTTAGATTTGTGGATATGGATAATGTTAATACTAGATACCTTTAAAATTAAATGTAGATGCACCCAAAAGACAGCTCATTTAATTCCCAGTAAGATTCCCCCAGTGTTCATCCCATCATCAGCATTCCTCTCCTGAATTATTCAAAGCCAGTCCCAAGAGAACCCATTGGAATTGGAATTGGAATGTCAGGGATAGCCAGTATCAATATGAAGAGGTAAAAATCCCCTTCGATGAATCACAGGCCTACAATATTATATTACATCATTGGGTGATAGCAGGGATATGGGATTTCTCTGGTGGTAGTAAGAAGCAGGGTAAGAAATATATGGGCGCTGAGGGCGAGTTTGCCCCCTAATCTTCAAAATAGCCCCCTGAAATCAGAAGGTAGCCCCTAAAATGACCATAGGGTATTATATGAACATTTCTGGATATCCAACAGCTCGGCCTTAGTATATTGTATATTAATAGTCACTTTTGTTCATTGTTTACATTTTGTAAACATAAAATACAATTCTGATGTTTTAATGTGCACATACATGCACTAGGATTTTATTAGCGGACCTCTTTATAATCGGTTTCTGTACATAAAATTATACCATGGTGTAATAATCATCATCATTTCGGGTTATTACACAACTTCCTGCCAATGGCGCAAACACTGCTCATAATACACACAAGAGCATTCATAGTTCTAAGCAGGTATGTACTGTAGTTTACATACATTTGTTCACCAAGTGAAATGCCAAATATAAGGAAAGCATGTTTGTAATTACATGCGTGTGAGCACACAGAACTAGAAAGTAAACAAATTGGCTTAGTACAACTCCTGTAGGCTATTATAAAATCGGAGTATGTTTCAAACTCCACACTGTGCAAAACATGTGTGTATTGTAATTTTAGGACCGCCTCTTTGGTACTGGTAGTGGTACATGTAGGCCATATGATGTGCATTGTACACAGGGCTTGCATTCCCTTCAATGCAAAGTGCATACTATTCTGCAGATCAAAAGCTCAGACTCCGAACTTCGGTCCTTAACACTTCAATTCAGCATGACCTTCGCCACACAATTGAGCTGCCTGCTGCCACGTTTAAAGACAGAAGTGTGATAAAAAGGCAGAAATGATAAATGCAGTAAAAATGAAAAGGTTCACTTTGTAGTTTGAAGTGAGAATGAAACAAATGATCTCACTTTGCAGAGGTAAATGACTGGATTTGGAATCTAACAATACTAGGCATAGGGCTCAACATTAACATTTCCCCCCTGCAGATCATCTTATCTTTGGTTATAATCTAACTAGTAACCAGTTGGAAAAAAATAAAATTGGCATTTGTGATATTTTGGTGGCCTGTAGCTATATCTGGTGGACCTGGGCCAGTTAGCCAGTGCTAATTTTGAGCCTTGTAATTGAAATTATTCACTTCATATTTAAGCACACTATTTATGCCATTGACTGAAGCTAGATCTGGGCCCGTAACAAAGATTCATGATTAATCGTACGATTGATTAATAGATCGTACAATCAATTAATTGATCGTACAATCAATTGATCAATTGTACAATTAAATTGTGAATCCTTACATGTGTTACGGGGCCTTGTGATGTTTTGCTTTCCAAACTCTACATGTATGTTTGTACCTGTGTAGCTATTCCATTCCTGTCTATTGATAGCTTGTGCATTATGCAATGCTAGAATTAACTTTTCTTTGTGGCCTAGTCATGCAAGTAAAATCACCAAGCTTCTTAATTCAAGTGGCCAGTACTAATTTTGAGCCCTGTATTATGTAAAAGTATCATCAACTACAGTACTACATACATGTACTGTATACACGCTCAAATTCCTAGATATGAAGCACACACATTCTTCAAGGTAAGCTAATCTGCTCAGTGGTATCATTGAGCTCTTAAATACTTCCTTCATGCAGATTTTATTTTAGGGAGGATTTGTTTTCTTTTTCAGAAAGAAGAATTTTCTGATCTCCATCTAGTTCAGATTGGAATTCCACCAGCACCAACCCCCACCCCCGGGGGGGCACTCATGTATAATGTAAGACGGGTATGTGCCGCTTAAAAGAACCCCTTTTTCACACCCGATCGCAGCTCTAAAGATACCCGATTTCACAAATTGCCGCTCCATAGACCCCCGGAACATGACTTGGCTAGGTAGTTGAGTAGCGCCAAGTCCATTATTCTTCTTCTAGTTCGGCTCCATAGACCCCCGGAATGACTTGGCTAGGTAGTTGACTAGCGCCAAGTCCATTATTCTCTTCTAGTTCGGCTCCTTGGACCACCATTTGAGCCTTTTTGAGGGTTTCCGCAGGTCTTTGATAGCTCCAAGTCTATGTATTTTGTAGTTTTAGTCTGCGGCTTAGACCCCTTAACTCCGTTTCAGGGTTTTTGTAGCTCCAAAAACCCTATATTTTTGTGCTTGTAGTCAGCTCTTCAGACCCCCCATTTCAGAGTTCCGTGCGGCACACCCCGTCAAAAAAATAATTCGAGTGCCCCCCCCGGGCCCCCACCCCCCTCCCATTCCAATGATTCCCAACCCCCTTACTCTCATTTCTAGAAATTCTGACCAATAAATTACTTTGTCATGAAAATGTGTACCATATCTTAAGAAACAAATGAATTATAATGCTCACAGGCAATTTCTCTGAAACTTAGTTCTAACCAGTATGCAGAAATATCTTCAACGCTTAATACTCAGGGACACAGATAGAGATCGAGAAACACACCAAATTAATAACGGTAGTGCAGGAAATACTGCAACAGTGCAAGGCTAAAAAAAACTGCATTCAATCTGCAGTTATGAATAGCCTCCCATCTGCAAAATTGATAATTACCGTCACTACGACCAACAATACAGTGTACACACTAAGTGATGTACATAATGTACAATGCAATTACCACAGCAGGGGACAATAACTGCTCGCATCCGAATCGCTAGGAGTAGGAATACAAAATGGTAAAGTATGCTTTCACTCTACTGTACGTGCCTATCCCTTCACATGTGAAACTCGGTACAAATCTAGCTATTACTTAATTAATATTAAATTAATACCTACCAGCTGCAGGACGATGCAATCTGCTACACGTATCATCCAAAATTCCAACTCACGCTGACAAACACAGTACACTATATCAATCCGTCTCTTATCCTCGATAACAAACCCAACGTCGTCGAGCGCAGTTTTAAAAAAACAACTTCCATGCATACATATGATTCCCCAATGTGCGTATGCTGCTGGCGCTGGAAGATACTGTATACATGTGAAAAATGCCTCTGCTTATTAATGCATTAATACCACTTGCAGCACTGGTAGCAGGCATAAACCATCTCCAATTTGATATCTAGTAGACGATCCGATCGATGATGAGAATAACTGGTCTTGAGCTAAATGCGATACTGCCTACCGTATGTACGGTGGTAGTATGTATGGTGCATGTGGGTAGGGTGATTATATTACCAGTTAGGACAAATAAAAGAGAGAAAGAGAGTGAGAGTTGAGAGAGTGGAAACTAGAGCTCGGTCGCTTGGCGCATTACATTGAATATATATTGTGTCATTGTCCGACCCCTCCGCTCATTTCTATAGATGCTGTTGGCCAAAAGCATGATGTACACGACCGTCTCTATTCGGACTGGCGACCGACAGACAGCATTGGAAAGTGTGGCACTAAAAAGAAACAATGGTTTATTGATCAGTCTCTCTCACTATATAGGATGAATGTATACATGTGTTTGCACACACATCTGTATAGCGTCACCCGCTTGTCTGTCAGGTGTAATTTTATTCTCAGGTAGCTTATAGTTGGATCAATGCTCTATGTTTGCATTATTCAATACTCAGACAGACAGCATCCTTCGGGTTATATTAAATTGGAACTCCTGCACACAATGTCGCAATTCATAACAAATTGGAAAGAAGGATTCACGGAAGGTCGTCAATTTAGCATTCATAGTTGAATGATACACATATACTACATACAAGTTTGTAAGTTGTACAAAACAAACATGCACACATAAATGTCAATCCAAATATGGCTTCAATCAATGCAATTCCTTTTTAATCATTTTTAATTTTTGAGAATATACATGTATATCAAAATTTGAAATGACAATCCAAAGATCTCTTTTCAATATTATTCTACAAATATTTAGGATTTGAATAATAATGTTACAGGCTCTCAGTAATTAAATATGTAAAAATATCACACCTTCTTGTCAAATTTTCTACTTATCAAATGGTTCATAGATATTATGTATTTATAATGTAATACGTATGTACATGAATGTGACTGTATATATTTAAACTAAGTATTGTAAAGGATACATACAAAGTACAAACCTCTGGAACAGTACAATGTTCATTTTTTTAATGAATGACACGTTGTGCAGCATGTGCACTACCATAAACTGTTCACAACAGACAACATACGTATTGTATGTATGCAATTTATGTACCAGTCATGAATGTACATTGCATGTATTTAAATATAGGTGCTTTTCATAACAAAAACTCTTGAAGCATACATAAAATACAACATACTGGGAGCTAAATATTTGTGTAGCACAAGCACTGTATGCAGTACATTGTAATATTTTTGTGGGAAAAGGAACTTGTATCAAGTAACGATATGAAAGATAATTCAAAGTCAATTTAATATAAATAAAGTAATATCCTGTTTGGGTAACTGCTGGTAGTGGTACAATCTACAGAAATATGGGTCATTAATTACACAATAACAATATATTACTTTATTATGCTTTATTATGTACAGGTACGTTGAATTAATATGCATCATTGGTGACCAGGCTTTTAAATTGTCCAGCCCCACAAGATCAGATTTATATACATATCTGAATAAACAAAAACATACCCGAAATCCATGTTCTTTTTCACTGGCAACTCGGCTGGAACCCGCTGCAATGTAGAAACAGACTTTTGACGTATTCCTACGACACAAAATTTGTGCAAAAATGTTTCCGCAAGGGATAAAACCAGTGTACAAAACTACAAATATTGCCGCAAGAATGCACAGCTGGTTGTGTAACCAGCCTCTGTCTCACCACCTACTACATGTATGTGGATAAACCAGACGATACCAGCAAACTCAAAAATGAGTCTAAAATTACACAGTGAATGCAGAGGGTTGTACGTGTATGTGCATTGTATGCAGCTGCAGCAAGAGTCTATACGATAGCATTGCTGTTGAATTACAATCTGTTTGTCCCGATTAGTCAAGATTTGATCAGGCCAAAGTGCACGTTTGTTCTTAGACAACACACTGTACACAAATCGGCGTGGGCATCATCAGCTGATCTTGGTGAAGACCATGGACCTTCAGAACGATGTGTACAGGTCCTAGCATTAGCAAGAAGTAGTGGGTTCATGAGGTGATCAATAGCGTACAATAATAAAATGAATCATAATGACACACGCATGCATTTGATTTTGAGTAGTGTAGATTCAGGGGAAAGGGGGCATCACCCCCCCCCCCCCCCCCCCTCTCTCCAATAGACCGCTTCTGTAATGTATGCAAATAATATGCGTATGACGTAAGACTCCCCATTGGCAAGCTTAACAATAGTAACTAGGTCCGGCAAGCTAATTTTGCCGGAGCTTGCCGGACCTAGTTACTATTGTTAAGCTTGCCAACGGGGAGTCTGACGTCATACGCATATTATTTGCATACATAAACAGAAGCGGTCTATTACTTAGTGAACAAACTACAACAGGGCTCAGGGCAATTGAACTCCTGAAATGCTCAATAGAGCCCCCCTTAAGGGATTTAGTTACATTGTCCAAATCCTCAAAATCCAATTGGAATTCTAGCGGTTCCCTCATACCTTGTTGTATTCGTATTAACAATAAAATCATGGGACAGGTTTTGGTTTTTTTAATTTCCCTTTCGTTAAAAAGATATTTAAGATTGAAGTGTTCAGATGTTAAATTATCCACTGGATTGTCAAAACCGTGTACAAAGTGAGTGCAATGAGTTAGTGAATATCACTTTGCATTTTTGCTCATTACTCATTACTCATTACTTTGCCATATAACGTCCATTTAACTTGAAAAACACCCATTGGACACATGATCCGATAACAACAATTCATCACTTTTTGCACATGTCAACAAATTTACTAGATCCCTTTAAAGGTGAAAATCATAAAAGAGCCCCCAAAATTTGACTACATGTAGAATGCAATGCATAAATAACAAAATTTACAGTGCCATTTTTATGCTTTTTTTTCTTGCCATGAGCAATAGGGCAAATGCAAATGCAAATGCCCTGCCATCAATGTTTAAGGTACATGTAACGTATGTTCCCAACATGCATCATGAAACGGCTGATGACCGTGCACCCTTTTCTGCCTTTCGCGAGGCAGATTATAAACGTACCCATTCCAGAATAAAGTTTACCTTCTTCCTCAATATGAACAGCATGCAAGATATTCAGTGTCTTTGGAATGCAACCACCCAAATTCAAGTAATTCTGTGAAATTTACATGTAATACCCCGTCTTAATAGGCCCAAAATGACAGGGTGACATCCGGCATTGTCCGGCTAAGAACCTACCCCTTACCTATTAAGATGGTTCAATCGGGGTAACGTCAGGCCTACGTCCGGGCGAGTTTCAACCAAGTCGGGCCAGGGCGAGTTTGTGGTAATGTCCGGATGTCACCCTGACAAAAGACCTATTAAGACGGGGTACTGTGGTTACCCGGGTAGATGACGTCAGTCGGGCATGCGCAAATAGGCAGTGTTGTTCTTTGCCTGGTGGTCCCCTTTAAGCTTCCCATTGCAAGATGTAACCTACAGTCCAGAGCAATGGGGGTGCCAGGCAGTACCACTGGGATGTGCTCCCTATACTACATTTGTAATTACTATGCGTATGTACCTACTAACAGTGCTCAGCATTCATGAGCCTACAATTACATGAAACCCATTGGATGTGGATACTCATGTGCGTCATGTATCATAATCGACTCATTACAAAATTATGTTCGCAGCCAATAAAGCGGATCAAGTGATTAACATGAATTAAATAATCTTTTGGCTAGATGCTAATGGTGAGTTTCATTTACCCTGCACATTATGTACACGTAGCTGAATATCTTCATCCCTTTATTGAAATAATTTCCACAGTCATTAAAAATAAGAAATTAATTTTTTAGAGAGAGAGGGAGGTTTGATATTGTTAAGTGAGTGCTCCACTCCAAAACCAAACTTTTATTAATTGGTCTACATGTACATGTAACTGTAAGGCTAAATAATATTTATTTTAATTTTCAATGTAAATGGTAAAACTAATTTACTGAGAATACAGTATTTTGACTTGACTCAATATCATCAAAACATTTTTGCAGATTAAAAAAAAATTCTATCTTCATAAATGGGACATCCCCTTGAACGGAACTCTTAATACAAACACACATATCCTCTAAAAAAAAATCATAATGGGAATAATGCCAGCATTTTGTTACTAATGGGCAAACAATTTCTGGAATTCTTACTCTCTCCTTGAGCAGGTTTCCCCTGCAGCTGTTCTGACTTTCATTTCCATCTTCAAGGAAATGTTGTTCTTTGCCAATGATGGAGGCAAAGAGAAGTGGGGTGTGTGGGTGTATGTGTGTGTGTGTGTGTGTGTGTGTGTGTGTGTGTGTGTGTGCGTTTGTAAATGCCTTCGATCGTGGACCTTCACCAGAATACACACCTTCAAATAGAGGACACCCAGGAATCGCGGACGTCCACGTTTTCAAACGATAGTGCAAACGATTGCTAATGCGATTTCCATGCATATGCGCGCGCATCAAAAAACCGGAAAAATTAACGTGCACCCCCTACGTCCACGGTTGTGCGGTTGAAAACATACACACACACAATAGTCCTCGGTTTATACACAATAGTCCTCGGTTGTGCAGTGAAATACATACACACGTGTCCACGTTTGCATAGTACGAGAATGGTTTGAAATGGATGTCCACGTTCGAAGGCGAAAACCAGTATGTGTGTGTGTGTGTGTGTGTGTGTGTGTGTAAGGGAGAGGGGGAGGGGGGTGCATGCAGCAAGGTCGGCGGGGGGGGGGGGGGGGGGAGGGAGGATAGCTGGGGAGGAGTAGACAAGTGCCTGCCAGTCATCAATGAAATACTGGCCCACAATTAAACCACTGCCGACAGTGACTCTAGATGGACTAGCCAGTTCGGGTCATATAATTGTGCCTGTTGCAATTGATGGAACAAAGAGTTTAAGGGGGGGGGGGGGGGGGTAGTTGGTTAGTCAGGTAGGATTTGACAAGTTCAGTCACCAACAGTCTCCTGGCCCACAATCCCATGGGTCAACTACCTAGAGAAATGGACTCAATATCTAAAGAAATTGCTATTGTTGTCATGCGCTGAAAAAAAAGAGGGAGACCTCAGAGAATGGAGAGGGTGAGGTGTGTGGTGGTGAGGTGTGTGGTGGTGAGGTGTGTGGTGGTGGGGGGGGGGGGGGGTCCATGACTCCATGGGGGCAATTATCATACCATTGTCTTTGGGAACCTGGTGGGTCCTGTATAAATTCTATGGGGAATAAGAAATCGAGTATGGAACAGGTTAATAGCCCTGGAAGTTCTTCTCGCACACAAGAGAGGCTATAATAATGGGGATCTGTCTAGACTTCCACAAACTCATCTCTCAATGTCAAACTGTTCCTGTCGGACTGTCATACAAGTATATATAGCTGATTGTGCTTCCAGCTTTCCACTCCAAACTTCCAAGGAAATTGCTCCCTTTGCCAATAACAGAATGAGGAGGGGGAGGGGAGGAGGAGGGGGAGGGGAGGGGAGGAGGAGGGGGAGGGGAGGGGGAGGGGAGGAGGAGGGTAGGGTAAGATGGACAAGTATATTTAGAGAGACTAGAGAGACACATCTAGACTTTCTGTTCATACTTGTCTAAATGGACTCAATCTCAAAGTCAATCTGTAATTTTTGTCATGAAACAGAAAAAAAAACATTTTAAAAATACAAACCGAAATGAATACTGACAGGGTCCAAAATTAACTTTAAATGGCACTCAAAAAACAGAAGGTTAATCATATTGAAAACCTGCTAGTCTACATACATGTGAAAGGGAATATAATTACGGACATTTTGATGCATGTACCCTATTGGTATTTTCTATCAATACAGCGAAAAAAATACACAAGGGCGGCGGGCAAATTTGCCCCCAAAATGCCCAAAATAGCCCCCGAAAAGAAAAAAAGTAGCCCCCGAATTTTTTTTGTTTTTGATTTTCTGTTTGGATCGTGATTCAATGCTTATCAGATGATCACTTACAGCATTAGAGCCACTGCAATTCGAAAAAGAGCCCGGAAATTTGTAGCCCCCGACATGATAAAAGTAGCCCCAGAAAAGGAGCCCCCGAAATAAAAAATAAAAATATTAATTTTTTCGTTGTATCAATATATTCTGAATCTTTGACATTTTAATCAAATAACTTCTTGAGAAAAGCCGAGAGCATCTGTATATATCCCTGCCTTATAATGTACTAAAGACTATAGACTTTTGATTTGGATAAACAAAAATAAAATGTATCATTGTTCCAAAACTGTTCTTTAGCTTTAAAACTTCAGAGTTAGGATTAGGAATGTGTGCTTATTTATACAGTATACATACATTGTATAGTACAAGTACAAGTTGTATTTTTGAACAGGTACATGTATTCTTCCAGTTAAATGACCTCAGGGGTCAAATATTTCTGGAGATTGTAGTGTAAGCTGATCAGTTCAACTCAGCCGTCAGACTTCTGACCCCTTTTATCCAGAAAATGTATGAATAAATGGCTCTCAGAAGTTCAGGATTTTCAGCATCAACTTCAAGTCATTATTTCCTCCAAAGCCTTAAGTTACAGCCCTCCCGAGACCGCTAAATGGGGCCATTCGTAATTTAACCAATAAGCAAGGCTTTGAGGAGAGATTTTACAGCACTTGCACTGATACAATCAAACTCATATTCATAACCATATACGGAAACTAAATAATAATAAATTAATTCATATAAATTTAACAAAAAACATTTCACAGCATAGAATATGTACGTATCAAGAAAGATACACTGAAAATGTGTAGAGAAACTGAATTTTAAATTAATTTGTATAAACTTGACAAAAACATTTAAAGAACTAGATTAAAAACAGATATTAAATTTATACACGTACACTAGATGCTTTCTGTACATTTTGTGTGTACTCAGACAAATCTGCAAAGATCACCCCATATGTAATTTGTTAAATTTGGCTCCCTTCTTATTCCAATTTGATCTGACATTTGTTTTCTATTGTTATAGTATCTATTATAAAAATTTAATTTCAATGAGGGACATAAAACACATTTAAAATCAATAAACAGGATCTATCCGACCTACGCATGAACATTAATCATGGTCACATTATTTGAAAAGCAAATCTATAGGCTTTTATAACTATACATACACACTATAGTAAGCACACAATTTCATATTAAAATAAAACCATATCTCAATGTGCATTTTCAATCAAGGACACATACAAAGTATGTAAACCTACGTACGTAAAGCTATTTTAATATTGCATGTAGCTACTTTATCGAACCATAATTAATTGTGTTCTGGGCTTCCAGCTAGTGTACTACTCTGCGTGCACTTTTCATCTCATTACCAAACAAAACAAATACGTCTATGTACAATGTAGAACCAGGGATATGTAATATCTCTGGTAGAACACTACATCGCCTATGCTCTACACCAACTTCTTTGGGGGCGTTGCATAAAACTCAAAACGCAAAGTTGCGTTTGATTTTCGACGCAAGTCACTAAAAAATCAAACGCAACTTTGCGTTTAAACGCAACTGCGTTGCATAAAGACTTGAGTTTGAAATCAAACGCAACTTTGCATCTGATCCATATCATAATTAAACTTGCGTTTGATATCAAACGCAAAGTTGCGTTTGATCCAGATGTTTATGCAACGGTCAATTGCGATCAAACGCAAAGTTGCGTTTGATTTTGCGTTCAATCAAACGCAAAATCAAACGCAACTTTGAGTTTTATGCAACGCCCCCCTGGCCTGTTCGGGCAAGTAAAATCATGAATTTTGAAACGTTACTTGCTCCAATATAAAATGTGCTTGCCCGATATTCACTTCTAGTTCTAGCTGAGATGACATGTATTAAATCACATTGTTTTCTATACTTTAATACAATAATTTAGTTGCCAGATCAGGCAAGCAAATGAGGACAATTTATGAAATGCTACAATGTACCTGCCAGACACCAATTTTTACGTGCCTCGGGCAAACAGGCAAGTGTTAGAGTTGCGCCCTGACTATGTGTACAAGAAGCACTGCATTCTGCAATTATAATTTGCCAGTTTCAATGGCTTGTATTATGTAAACATGAAAATAAGCAAATTGCTTTTGCTTGGCATTCGCTAGGGGATGATTTCAGTCATCACCACCGCTTTGTGGGGACTGACTGCCGAAATAGCGAGGTAGTGATGATTAGGAGCTAAATTCTTGAAGCAAAAACCTAGCAAAAGCAAAATGTTGCTTAGTTTTATATGAGCACTCCATACAGCTCAATATATTGAATCCTTATCATATTCATTTTTCAGTAATATACGTGTAGGCAAATAAACACATGTATACTGGCATTTTAAAATGATAAACTGTTAGAATCACAATGTCGAAAAATGGTTAACCCATCGGACCACAAACGTTGACATTACAGTTCTATCTTGCATTTCTGCATAATGTACAAAACACAAGACATTATTACTCCTTGAGTTTGATGTAAATAAAATGGCAAAGCTGTTTCTAACAAACAGAAAATTGTTAACAAATTAAATACCTTATCACTAATTTACCCTACTCCTACATGTAGGTACATGTACTTGTATTGTGATTGTACCTCAATGTAATTCATGAACATGTGTCAATGCAATTATGACAATCAGGCCCGCGAGTTAAAGGTTGGGGCATCTGGAATTTTCCAAAGCAGCCCGCCACACATTCTACGGCCTGGAATAATGATGTGTAACCATTGTTAGTGCAAAGCTGCATTCATAGAAATGTCATCACACATGCATGCTGTTTTCAAATCAAAATCAAAACTTTAAACAGGCATTTCAGAAGAAAAGAAACCGGTCTATTTCACACTATATCAGGTGCACATGTACTTTACAATCTCATCTACACTGCACCTTGGCTTGCTTATAAATAATGCACACAATAACACCTTGTTCAAATAGGTTACGTGTTTGAAATGTGGACATCCTAATCTTATCTGAACAATGCAATCAAGGCTATCAAGCCATACCTGTGGATAATGGATAATGGATGAAGGGGGAGTGAACTCCTTGCTGACAACTACATTCATATTAAAGGTGGCTCGGATTCGTGAATCATTACATGTATGCTCGGTAAGGCTGTTGACGAGTCACGGGTACCCGGGTCCCGCCGAAAAATGTCGAGTCCCGGGCGCAAAAATCAATACTCGATATCCCGAAAAAAAAGCAAAAGTCCCCTCATTGAACGCAAGAGTTATCAAGTTCATTCAAGTGGCAAAAATGCAGCGCATTTATGACAATAAATCATCTTCTAAAATACAGTAAGTTCATGTTTTCCCAGCTTGCGTGACATATCATACATGCCGATCAACAAATGGGTAAATTTCGGGTACCTGTGACTCGCCCGAAAAATTATCGCGAGTCCCGTGAGGGAAATACTCCCGAAATCGACAGCTCGGTACCATCTTGCGAACACACTGCGCACGGTGCGTAGTGCATGCTGACTCAGTGTTGTACAGTGCGCGCAAACTAGCGCTAGCCTAGTTCAAAATGGCGACCCGCAGTTTAGCATTCCCACGCTCGACAATCTTTAAACTTTATTCCCCGAGTCCCAACGAACCCAATTCATCTTTACTCATTTAATTCATTCGGTGTATACATTTCTGATTTTCTGGTCAGTTTCCTTTATGTTTGAATAAATTTACATTAATTAGTATTGTTAGATTAAAAAAATAAATGTCAAATTGAATTATAAAAAAAAAAGAAGACATTTCAAAGTATACCTGAATGCTGAAATAGTTCATTAATTCATCAAATTCAGATTTGCTTATAAATAATTAATCATTTTTTGGCACTCGAATTGAGTTAGTGAACAATTCATATATTGAAATCCTGCACTGGCAAAAATGTTCTCAAAGTACTTCAAATACGGACTAAAGGTTTAAGTTGCAAACATGATCTCATCACCAAGTGTGGATATCCGACATTGACTCTACGCAATCAACTCATTTACTCAAATTGACGTAGCTGATAGCTTGGTCATCTCAAGTGGCCTATTGCTCACTGGGTGACAGCAAAATACAGTCGAGTGATTAGACTTGACATGCATGCTAAACAAAGCTTGCCAATCACGATGGTTAATTATGCTCGGAATTCGGCTGGCCAATGGCCATCAATTAAAATTACTGCATGCCAAACAATACATGAAATCTGAGTGACGGACAGGTCCTTTTTCCATCTAGCAAGCCAAAATGTAATTGTCAATATTTCATGTATCTAGGTTTATAATTAAAAGGTTCCAATTATGTTCCACTTTTGACTTTTGTGTTAGCAAAGTCATATTTGTAAGTTACAAGTAGATGTGACAAGAGTATTAGTGATAGAGACATCTACATGTAGAACACAATATTTATCTTATTTATATCTTAGGCTAGAATGACTCAAGTCTGAATACAATTAATTTTAATTCACATTGACGTGTACGTATGTAGGTTGATCATGAACTACTTGAACAATGTATACATTTAAGGGATACAAGTCTAACCTTTTCAATCAGAGTCAGTATTTTGTAATGAATAGAAACAAGATTGAAACCAAAGAATAAGATCACAACTAAATTAAATTTCAGAATGATGCAAATTCCTCAATTCATTTTCACACAATGAACAAAAAGCTAATAGACTGTCTAATAGACTTAAATATAATTAAAATTCAAAAGTTCTCAAAAACTATCAAACAAATACTTCAAATGGAAAAATTATGTACCCATGGTAAAATGCCAAAGACTCAATGCATCCATCAGAAATAATCTTGCAAATGAAGAAAAATGCACTCAAGTACTTTAACAAGAACAAAACTAAAACTTCATAAAGTTTGAAGTTATCACAACATAAAGAATCAACTCATCAAAGATCAACTCATCCAACTTGTAAATTTGATGATATTAATGGACATGATCATTGTTATGGGGGCCAACAATCCAAACTCTGTAAACATGTGAATACTTGTGTTTAATAATACAAATCAGGCAACAAGTTAGTGATGCCATACAACAGTATGCCATGCCATGCTCAATTTAATCTTCCACCTCTCTGGTATACCTGATGTGGGATGTTGTGGGATGTTGTATACATGCTGTACAAGTTTTGAGGATAACTTCAAACCCATACTCACTTTAGTCTCCCCATGATTATCTTCTCTTGTCTGTTCGACTCCAAAAGAAGGTTTAAATTGTTCCTCAGGCACTGGAGAAAGAGTATGCCAACTGGCAAATGGTATTTATCCAAAAGATATATATTCCAAAAAAATCCCAGAGAGAATTGTTATATTCCACAACATCACATGATATATATGTTCCTAGTACTAGTTTTCTTTTTCAAATCAGAACTGTACTGTAATAGTATACTGCACCCATATAATACACACACACGTCACAGTTAGTTCCCTGTATACCAACTACTGTACTCCTCTATAAACCGATCTGTTTTCTTTTCTTTCTCCCTGTCTCTCTCCCTCTCTTGTGGGATTTTTATGGTGTGTATACAAAGTTTTTACAATGCTTGACTACCCGAATATAATCAATCTGATAACTTTCTTCACATACCACAGGGCATGGGTTGGGATTAGGGCATTCAAACGGGAGGGGAGCGTTCCACTCTGCTGACTCACAAATGGGTGTGTTTTGTTACGGAGGGACAAAATGCGGGGAGAAAATCAATGAAGAACAACCTACTCAGAGATGTGGTCATAATGGTCTTTGATGGAGATGGGGTGAAAAGCATCAGACTGTTTTATTCTCTGCAAAGTCTAGTTTCTATTTAATCACATCCCTCAACAGTTCAGGCCTAATGTATACCCTCCCCCCTCTATGGTTAATGGGAGATCCCATAGATGGCCAAACTCATGGGAGATTCCAAGAGGTACTAAGTGCACCCCCTGGTGAACATCACTTGTCACACCGGGGAAGGGCAGCTGAACTCAGATCAGGTGAATCCAGTAATGGGGGGAACCTGAGAGATGAATGTCAGAATTATGCCATTATCACACCAATATCTCCTTAATCATATAGCTAACGATTGCAGTTTATGGACACTTGATCTATATACATTATTTGGGCTACATCCCATTTGGTCTACAATATTGATGCCAACAAGTAAATTATACCAGTTCCCCAACACCAAACTTGATCCCATACCTAATCCTAATCCTAATCCTATTCCTAACACTAACCCTTTTCCCCAAGCCTAAATATCCTGGTTTTGCAAGTATTAGACAACATGGGAGTAGACATATGGGTGTAGACAAAATGGGTATACACCAATGAGCGGCAAGTTACCATGATTGCAGATTGTATTTGGGCCAGGTATAAGAACTGGCATCATTGTGATTGTAACTGTAGCTCATTGTTTTTATCATCCGTCCATGGATATAGTCTAATGTGTTTGCTGGATTAGCTGCTGTCTGATGGAAATTCATTCGGGGCCATCTACAAAGTACGTATGCAAATTATTGTTGGAAATTGACCCCCCCCCCCCCCCCCCCCTGTATGCACTTGTTATACACGTGGTTGAATGTAGCGTACGCATCAGCGTGAACCCCCCCCCCCTCCCCCCTCTTGTGCATACGTACTTTGTAGATGGCCCCTTATCACGGTTGGCTACATAATATGGCGTAATATGTTTTTTTCTACAAGCATATATATATGCATTATAATAATCACCAGACTCAGAATGTCTGAATTTTGGGTGATTATCATCTCTTGTTTAGCTCATTATCATCAATTTGAAACATATTTCAGGCACATTGATGAATGAAAAAAATGCCTAGAAAAAGTTTCAAAATTGTGTTTTTGTTGGCTAAACATATATGCAACAGATTTAAGAGATATCAAAAGAAACATGGATCATATAGGTTTTCCCGCTCAATTTTGCACTTTTTTCAATCAAATTCATTTAGGGTCATTCGAATTCGCGCGTTGCCGCGTAATCGTTGGTATCGGTCTTCCAAATTCCGAATAAGTGCATGCAAATTCATGCATACGCACACGCTTTCGTGAATAGACACAGAAGTTCATTTATGGTCATTCAAATTCGCGAATGTGCAGCCAACTGTCAACGGCCTTTCGCGAATTCGAATGACCATTGATAAAAAGGTATGCACTTTGTGCAAATTCACTTGCTCCTACATGATTTTGAACGACTATTTACGAATTCGAATGCTGCTTTCGTACGGCGATCGCAAATCGCGCGAATTCGTTTGCTCCTATTATCAATTCGATTGACACAATCGCGAAATTGAGCGGGAAAACCTGTATTAAAGGACAATGAAATCCAGACGAATTGTTGTATGCACTATAAGACACTAAATATAATGAATAGTCCCTGAAAATTTGAGCACAATCGGTCAAGAAATAAGAAAACTATGGCTCTTTGAAAAGAGCTATGTATTTCTTCGAGTGACTCAAATTGGCAACGCACTCTGGCAAAGTTGTGGACAACTCCCCATACATTTTGTACACAAAATTTCAATTTTGTTAAATTTTCTCAAAATTTATGTTTAACCCTTCGTTCGAGTTCAACATATGTTTTGTAGAATGCTTTTATACATAATTAACATATCATGAGTTGGGGGAATGAAAAAATGTGACTGAAGAAAACTGTAAAAATGGGAACTTTTGTGTACAAAACATATGGGGAGTTGTCCACACACTTATTAGAGTGCGTTGCCAATTTGAGTTCCCCATAGGAATAAATGGACATCTTCAAAGAGCCGTAGTTGTCTTGTTCCTTGCCCGATTATGCTCTAACTTTCAGAGATTATTCTCTTAATCTCATCAAGACTATGAAAGCAACATTTTGCTTGGGTTTCATTGCCCTTTATTAATAGAGTGTGTACATGATAGGAGGGAGATGAGGGCATAACAAATGCTCATGAAAATACTTGTTAGCATTACATTTAATTCACCACCATGTACCACAAATAGCTCAGTAACAGAACTAATCCAGGAGTTTGTTAAAGTGCAAAGCCATTCATCTAGTTTCACATTCATTGCACAAGTAAGAGGATTAACATGCTTTGAAGAAGAAAAAAAGACTTCTCTTTTTTATTATAATCCTTGAAAGTCTAGTGCTGAGTTCTTCACTAAAATTTAGCTTAAATCTATAGAAAGATTTAGGTCAGTAAGTTCATTGACACAATAGAGACTGAAACCAAGTTATTAAAGATAGATAAAGTCAAAGACATATTGAATAATTAAAACAAAACTAGGCTGCTTTTGAAGAAGAAAAAACAGCTGTTCGGCAGGTTGCAAAGTAAATGTGAAAAATCATTTGGTCAGTATAATTGGACAGGGAATCAAACTTAAAGGGGACCACCAGGCAAAGAGCAACACAGGAGTAATATTTGTGTAATTCATAAACAATATAATTAATTACCACTACTTACAGAACGATTATGGCCTCATGGTTCTGTACATGTACATGTATGCACCAAACCTCTGTGAGTGCGCCAATTCTATTCACGCATACTTTTGGAGACAATAGATAGAATCACGGACGATGCAATCGTCATGGACAATAGATAGTCTTCGTCTGCAGACCCATGAACACATGCTTTAGTATGATGATGTGTTTTCCAATTATATAATTTGTCTGAAAATGTATTTTTCTGAACTTGTTGTTGGAACAGAGAACTAAAAATGTGACCTTCCATTTATAAGAATATTATTTTGGGGCGTTGGTTCCCTTTAAATATTTATTGTCATGATGGCAGCAGCTATGATTTATTGACCATTTGTCCACTGGTGTATCAACCTTAAAAAATATAAATAAAGGCCGATGTTCAATTTGTCAAGAATTTCAGCAAACTTATATACAATTATGAACTATAAACTAGTAATGTTAATTACTCTGATGATTCACGCTCAATTTCTGGGAACGAAATTTAACTTTTTTATGGGGAAAATGTGATCATGGAACGACATTAAAATGAAGTCATTTGGATTATGCAAAATTGTTCTTCAGAATTTTATTAGAACATTTTTATTTTCAATTCTTTTACATTTAGAATATAACATTCAGATCTATATTTACTTTGAATAAGAACGGCACAATTTGTCAAATTAATAACAAATTTGACACAATAATGTACATTACATCTTGTGTGTAGAATAATTGTATGTCACCTGAGATTTAATAACATATTACAAAGGTGAAACATAACTGCTCAGTAATTGATACAGGATTGAATTGGTACATTGTAGTTTTGCATACTTTGACAATTATTTCACAACTTGTTTTTATTTTCTATCAGGACCCACCTCAGCTAGGTCAGTTAACCTGTTCCCTTCTAGATTGTACAATCCCCAAAGAGTAAAACAGGCCCATCAGGTTCCCGTAAGCAATGGGTTTGACCGTTTTTTTTCCACCAATCACCACTAGTCATACAAACTAATCAATATAATATATTCACAAACATAACTCATAGATAGCTCCCATTGTGACCCTCTGGAATCAGTTGTTTATCTTGCTTTTATCCCATCCAGTAGCTAAATCAATACATAGCGCTGATTCATATCAAAATATACCAAACAACACGCCCACCAGGGAATTTCTCATAACAGACTTGGCAGTGGTATTGGAGTGAGTGGGCTTTTTTTTAAAAGCATTCTATGCCCATGCATTGTTTACTTTGAACAGTCATCAACTATAGCACAGTCACTGTTAATTGTTTTCAGTAGCTGGATCGCCATAAGAAATGTAAAAAGTAAAATGTATGTTTTGTTAGTGATTCAAAGAGAAGATATAACATAATATGTACATATGTATGAAGGATACAAGAAAAAATGGTAAACATTACTTACTCATTAATATCTATTATAATATATGTATAAAAAAAAGACTTGCAATTTGCAATTTGCATGTAAAACTACCATTTTACCCCATACTTTTGATCCTCAAAGGGTGTGGTCTGTAGTCTTTCATAAAATGCACATACCCAAATGAAATCAAATAGACATGAAAGGGTCAATATCAACACGTGCATGCACAGAGAATTTCACTAAATGTAATTAGGGAATAGGGAGTAGGTAACAAAAAATTAATACAATTTTGTGGTGTCCACAGGGAAATTCTCTGAATGATGGGAGGGGATGCACTTTGCATAACAGTAATCATAAATGAATAATTTCTGAGCATCACACATCACAAATGCCACACCTATGACTCATGAGTCATGGTACCAAGGCCAAGTATGGAGGGAGAGTGAGTGACAAGGACTTGAAATAAACAATACAGTATGACTTGGAACATCTGCCTCATCCTTTCTTTTATTGATTTGATAAGAACATTCAAACAAAATATTTTAGCGAGAAAATGGCAAACTGTGATGATTCATTTTATTTATCATCATGCAGAGGTGACTCGTTAGATTGGTATGTCAATTCGTCCACACACTTTTCCAGCTACTGCACATACATGTAGGCTGCTATATATTTAGCACATCTGCCAGCTGTGAAGCTACGCCTAGCTTCCCAGATGGACAGACATCATCTATAGGCACTATTTGAACATGAGAGGGCGGTATACTCAAAGGTAATTTTAGGCACAATCATGTTCCTCTGAGCTGGACTATCAACAAATTATTCTGCACAGACTTTCTTGTCATATATTTGACTTAGCCTTTGAAAGTTATTCAGCATTGTGTTATGTTACATAATTCAAAAAAAAAAATCAAGCATCTGATACAAACTTTCAAAGAAATTAACAAACAGAAATGAAGCCCCATTTATCAAAACACTTTAAAAACAATTCCGAGTTAGAGCTAAAAGTAAAAATATTCCATGCATACAAATAGAAAATAGCACCAAACAAGGCTACGGAAGAGTCAGGAAATTATAAAATAATTTTGATGATTTAACTCATATTATATCCCTCATAAGATCGTTTTACCATTGTATTTGACAAATGATAGTTTTGGACAACACGCGCAATCCCCGCGCAAACATGTTCCACCCGGGCTGTTAGCAAAAAATTAACACTAAAAGTTCGTTACGCGTTCGTTCCCATAGATCACGTGTTTAAGCAAAATGCACACGCGATCAATTTGTGCAGTACTCTATGGCGCACACGTCTAGTCACGTGATTGACATTGCTGGTAAAAACTAACACCCTGGGAAGAAGAACGCCAAGACAGCCAATAAGCACATCAGTGGGAGCGCTAGCCACGCATTCATCGCGTATGTGCGCAACTGCCAGCGCGTTGGTGCGCACTCCCAGTTTTGCGTCTTTGTGATTGTGTGCGCAAAATAACAATGACTTTAAGCGTATTAGATGCGCCGTGGTTCTGGAGGCTCATACTGGCTTCTTTAATGTCGATTGATTTTTATATCAAAAATTTACAAGCGTTTTATTGAAATATTCAGAGATTATCACTTATTTTGCTATAAGCTGAACACAATCACTGATATTGATGAGTGATATAAAACAACTAACGAATGTGCTTGATTGTGATAGGCAATCTATTACCTCGGTGGGCTCAAAATGACTATTACCCTCAGCTACGCTTCGGGTAATAATCATTTTGAGCCCACCTCGGTAATAGATTTGACTATCACAAGAAGCCCATTCGTTAGTTTGTATATTCATAAATCACAAGTATGATTATGGAAAAAAATATTTTGAAGTAGGTAGAGGATTTAATTTTTGTAGTGAAATTATTAATACATTAATTTCATTATTTACATTATTTTTAATTTTTAATTTCATACTCAAATTGTAAAAGTCGCTAATTTTAATTTGATAGCATCATAGTTTCATACGTACAAGAAAATAAGAAATCTTAAAGGGATCTAGTAACTTTGTTGGCATGTGTAGAAAGTAATGGTTGGTATAATGTGTAGTTTTGACATCTGATATATGTAATTCTCTGAGAGTCTGAGTATTTATTGAAAAATTCATGTTAAATGGATGACTGATATTTGCTAATTCATTGCAATGACTTTGTACAGTTATCTCTATCCAGTGCACAGTGAAAAATCTGAACTTTTCAAGCGTAAATATCTTTCTAACGAAAGGGAAATTTTAAAAAACAAAATAAACTTGTTCCATGCTTCTATTACAAGACTAGATTTCTAATCTACTGAATTTTTGTGGATCATTTGGACAAAGTTCTAGACCCCTTTAATAGTAATAATGAAAACTAGCATGCATTTGCCTGTGCGAAAGGTTTGCACGTACGCTAACAACTTGGAAACGTGTATGAAAACACACCTAATTTTGAATACAATCATTTGTATCTTAACCATCTGGTTATGCTGCATATTTTGGTAATCAGTTTCTGATAATTCATGTTCTTATCTTTCAAATGGTAAACGTAGCTTGTTAAAATTGGATCAGAATCCAGAGATCATTTTTTGTGACAATATTTCTAGATGCAAAAAAAAAACCCCGGGAGACAGCACATATTTGAAGACACCATCATCTTTGACCGATGCTCGCGAAAGAACGATACTTCAAAGAGCTCGAGGATTGTGATTGGATCTAGTACTAGTAGGAAGCTAAATAAATTTCCTACAAGATGATATAACTTCTTTCTGATTGGTCAAAGTTTTCACTTATTATCAGTCTCCTTCTTACAAAATTGCCATAATACTGTAGTGACCCTGCGTCATGCGTGCATATTTAGCCCACACGTTATTATAACC
>JBAMJV010005895.1:0-45114 GCA_037951105.1 Echinarachnius parma
AGAAAACAGTTTGTTGAATTTGGTACGGAACAATCATCCATCTTAGAGTTAAATTGTGGCGTCCCGCAACGATCAATCTTAGGACCATTGTCATGATTGTTGTTTCTCATTTATATAAACGATAACATTAATGCCTCATCATTGTTTTCCTATGTACTATTTGCAGACGACACCAATGTTATATGCTCGCACCATCAATTTAAAGGGATAGTCCAGTTTTGGTATAGAGGGCGCTGCACATAATATTTTTTTTGTGAGATAATGGAAAACTGAGGGTAAAATTTGAAAGAGCATAATATTGTAATGACATAATGAGCTTTATTTGATCAAAATCGGTTCAGAAACGGCTGAAATATGCATAAACGTTACTATTTATAATAAATGTTGACCTCGGATTTCGCCGTTATACAAACTTCTGTTTCCGGCAAGCGGTGTTTTATTGATATGTGAATATAATATCGTAGATGGTGTTGAGCTAATGTTAGTGTTTAGTCAACACTAACTGCAGCCTTAACACCGTACTTGAAATGAGTTGGTGTTAGAGGTTTGACCTCTGTTTTTGACGTATTTCCGGCAGTGCCACGTGGTTGCTGGTGTTTAGCGTCGTCTGCTAACCAGCCAAGTAGTGTTAGTGTTGAGCCTGTATACGCAAAACTCCATAGAGATAACAACTCCCGTAGGGATCGAAACGTAAGTCATTGTTCAGATCGAGTTGGTGTTAGTGTTACTGTTAAGGTTGGCATTAAAATCACAATTCTGAACTGAAATGGTGGTGTTTTCGTTTATCTGAGCATGTAAAAAGGGTATCAACCTAGATAAGTTGTGAAATTTTACTTGTCGTACATACAGGCCGGGCTATTTTAGGTCTTTCTACGGCAGGGTGGAGGGGGCATTATGGCCCCCCTTAAGATCTCGGCCACAAAGCGGCCGATCGCCGTGAAAATTTGCACGCATGTTAAGTGAAGTTTATAAAACACAATAGAAATTTAAATTTTTCAAGAATGTATTAATTTTAATATCTATAGTAATTAACGCAAATAAGGTCATCAAAATACATTTTTACCCATAAATCTAATATATTCTACATAATTAAACCTTAAACAAAACAAATTGTAAGAGCCAGGTTCTTCCTTATGTTTTCTATTGTTTTTGTAATATTTTATGTACTTCTTTGTCTTTTTACTTATGTATTTTATTGTTTTTGTTGTTAATTTCATTTCTCACTATAATCTAACTGTTTTGAACACCAAAACAAACACTTCAAATGTAAACCAGACCAAATAACCTATGATGTATCTTTTTTAACAAAAACTGATAGTGCCAGTTGTTATGGACACAAATCACGAAATTTAGCGTTTTTCGGGATTTCGTAACGTGATTTCGTAACGGTAGGTCGGAGGTTTGAAATGTTTGTTTTAAAATATGCGCAGGACCCCACCCCCCCCCCCCCCCCCCCAAAAAAAAATGCAATAAAATAAAATAAAATAAATAAATAAATTAAAAAATAAACAAATAAATAAATAAAAAAACAAATACAAAATAAAAAGTCACCAAGCAGCTTTACGATCTGGAGCAATAAAACAAATCGCTGAGGGGGGAGGGGGCATAATGTCCCCCAGCCTTATTAGGGGGTTATTAACCCGGGTAAATGGGTAGGTGCTTGTGTCGAGCCACATGTACAATATCATACAGAGATTGTTACGTACTTTTCAGACAGCTTATTTTCAAAACAATAATGTTTTTCTAAATGATTATGCGTTCTAGCTTTCATGTTTTAAAACGCCTATGAATGACTGCTACTTTAAAAATACTTACTTTACATCTTTTCAGTTCGATGATGAGAATGAGAAAGATCAGAATCTTGTCATCAGTTTTATATTTGAAACATCGTGATTCATGATGATTATTTGTCCTGCTTCCATCCTTCGCTGACCCCCCCCCCCCAACCCCCCCCCCCCCCCCACTCCCCACGTAGAGGACCCTATACGTCATTATGAAACGAAATGGTTTTAAAACTCTTGATTTAGTGTTAATTTTTACCATGTATATATACCACTGTTGGAGTTTGCTGCCCCTGTTTGAAGCCCTGGTCTTACTGTAAGTCAAAGTGATCAAATTGAACGTGTTCAAAGCAGAGCCCTCAGAATGATTTGTTGGCCCGAGTCTGACTCATACCGTGTTCTTTTACAAAGGTTCAACCTCGAAACCCTTTGTGATCGTCGCACTTTAATTTTAACTCAATTTGCTAAATCTCTTTTGCTTTCTGATCGTCATCGCCGTTTTTTGCCCCAAACTCGTTTTGATTTAACCGGTCTAGATTTACGGAATTCTCAAATCCTCCATATGCCTCAGACTCGAACCCAACGTTATAGGCAATCCTCGATTCCATCTCTCATTCGATTACTCAATTAATGTACGTTTTAATATCACATTTAATTATTAGATTCATTTGTTATTGAATATGATAAATTTAATGTATGTTAAGAATATATTATAAAATAAAGATGTATTCAATTAAATCTCAATTTTAATTGAAAATAATTTGTAAACTATTAACAAACCTTGTATTTGTTATTAAATAAGATCAATTTAATTCATGTTAAGGATATTATATCAAATGAAACTTAGTCAATTATTCAATTTCAATTGAAGATACTATGTAATATTGTACTTTGTAGTTGGTATTGAATGTTAAATTTAATTTGTGTTTAGAATTTAATACAAATTAAAACTTGTTAACAATCAATTTTAATTATAGATACTTTGTATAATGTACTTCGTATAAATGGAATGCGATGAATTCAATTTGTGTTAGAAATACATGTATAACAAAAATTGAAACTCGTTTAATTACTTAATCTTTTTATAGATACTTTGTATTGCCTCCTTTTTTATATCACTTTTGATTGTTATTTTGTATGTTATTGAATATCATTAATTTAATTTATGTTCAGAATATAATATAAAATAAGAATGTTTTTAATTAAGTCTCAATTTTAATTGAAAATACTTTGTATTAATGTACTTTGTATTAATGTTGTTATTGAAATCGATCAAAATAGAATTATTTAATTACTCAATTTCATTTGAAGATACTTTGATTTAATTTACCTTGTATTTGTTATTGAATATGATAAAATTAATTTATATTCAAAATATAATACAAAATAACATAACATTTATTATTCAATTTTAATTGATGATACTTTGTATTTGTTATTAGATTTTAAATTTATTTTCTGTTAAGATATAATACAAGTTAAAATTGTTTAATTACTCAATTTTAATTAAGCATAGTTTGTATTAATGTACTTTGTATTAATGGAATACGATACATTTTATTTGTGTTAGGAATATAACATAAATTAAGACTTGTTTAATTAGTCAATCTTTATTGAAGATACCTTGTATTGCTTCCCTTTTGATATTACACTTGATTGTTAGATCAACTCGTTATTGAGTATGATAAACTTAATTTATGTTAGGAATATGATATAAAATAAATAATGGGATTTGATATTTTTAATTAAATAATTTCATTTATATTTGTGCATTTTTGTAATGCTTATTATTGTATTTTTTAAAGTTGTACATGTACTGTATTAATTTACGTTTAGATTCAATATTTAGTTAGTAAATACATATTTAAAAGTAAGTAACGAATTAGTAAATTGGTTCTTTGTTAGATTAAAATTAAAATTAAATGAGAATATGCATATTATAATAATCACATTTGTAGGCTTTCATGTTAGTGCTTATCTTTTCGAATGCATTTATAAATATATATTATTTTGTTATATTTTGATGTTAAATAATATTTGTATTGAGTTGTAATATATTTATTCATGTATGTTCATAATTATTTGTGTTCATGTACGCAAGGCACTTTAGTCCTCGGACTACAATCTTGTTCATTTTGTTCAATGAAACCAATATATCTATCTATCTATCTATACACTGGGAATTGTTTGTACATCTTTGACATTTGTATTGATCTTGTCTTGTCATATTCCAGAACTGTTATTAATTTGATAACAAAATATGGAATGGTATTTTATTACAATAAACTGATAATTTAGTTAAAAGTTCTACGAGATTTGTTTAGTGGTAATGGCAAAACAAAAAAAAGGGGTGTCCAGAACCAACATTGGTATCCACCATGTCAGAAAAAAAGTGATGCTAATTTTTGAGATCATCCGGCCGCCACCTTCAATTGGCCGTTTTGAAGAAAAAAAACTGGGAAAAAAACAATTGAGACGAGAAAGTATATACATTTTTCTTTGTTGGCACGTTTCACAATTTCCTACCTCATTGCTCGTGCCTGGCCTCTCAGAACAGCCCCGAGTCCTATGCCGAGTCCTATATCCGTGGTCTAGAGGATTTGAGTAAAAAAAATACCTTTTACTTTGGTGAGTAATGAATTCCACATACAACAGGACATATTATATGCAAAGTCACATTGTTGAACAGGCAACATTCTAGGAAAAGGTTTCGCAAATGTTTGAGGGCACTATCCCTCTGTAGATTGTGTTTTCCCCAGAAGCCTATGAAAAAAACGCAATAGCAAGAAGAGACCTATATTCAGAATTACAAATAACTCTTGCTGGGAATTTCTTGATTTGTTTGTATAGCCCCAGAACTAAGCTCTGTTAAATCGGGGTAACATCACGGACTGACAATACCTCTTCGCCAAACATAATTTCAATATTTAGCGATAAATTACGTAGTGGTCTTAAATCTAGTATAGTTTCATTCATAATTATAGGCATGAACATAAATGATACGCACCATGAAGGAAACTTGAATCATTGTTCATATTGCTACACTGTTCTGTAATAGCACCATGACCATCACATTTTAAAGGTAAAAGAACATCAACACTACTTATTAAAACTTACAGTTAATGTTGTAATATCATGTCAAGCAACAATGTAACCAATTCCTGATTTGTAATGATATTCTGTGTGTAGCCTTCGATGATTAAGAGCAAAACTTCAATGGTAACCAAGGTTCAGCAACCAAGCTTAAATTTGCTAGATTTTGCCCTTGGCTTCATTTACAGTATATCATCATTCAAATACATTAAGTGCCTGGCACCTGACACATGATCCTATTTCAAATGTACTAAACGCAAAATTCATCGAAATAAAAAGCTTGCATGTTTCCACTTTCATTCCATCATGATACACACGTTTTGCATGTAGTAAGCCTATATGAACCAAATTCTATTTATTTTGGTTTACAAATTATTTTCAGATTATTGTAATTTTTCTAAACCTATAAGTAAGAAATGGAATGCTATGTTTGCACTCTGCCAACATGTAAACGTGCGAGCAAACATGTGAGGATTGGGTGCACATTTGATTCGGATGAATGTGGTTCTTGACCCTTGTTCCAATGTACTACACACACACCATACATGAAATTATAGAGAACCTGTCATGCATATTCCCACTTTAAATGCAACATGTATCACGCACAAGTATTACATGTGGGTATAGAACCTCCCAGGACCCAGTACCACTCTACTTATATACACACCATTCATCAAATTAGAAAGCATGCATGTTTCCACTTCCAAGGACCAATGTATCATTATACACACATGTTCATGGCATAGGGCCTAAGCCTAGGTCTAGACCTAGGCTATATAACCCAAGGTCTAAATCTAAATATTTACAAATTATGACCTATTTATATTTTGTTTAGACCGAATCAGGCTAGATATTTATTTATATTATTTATTTATTTCTTTATAAAAATACAGGGTAGGCCGTTCAGTTGAAAAACTGATTTACAGCGGCGCCCTGTATGAGACGTATAAATATATATTACAATATAGTTAAAGACATAATCTATACATTAAATAATAAACAACATCGTACATGAAAGATACAAAAAAAAAAAAAAAAAAAAAAAACAATCAAAATATACACGTCAACATGCATTATCTACCCCAATCACCCTACCTGATAAATACATTATAACTGAGAATTATAGTAAAAACCAGTTTAAATATAACAGTAATAATGGGTCATAAATATGTACCTATAACATGTTTATTGCACTTCTACTTTTCTGTTTAAAAATACTTAATGAAGAACTATATTGAATGGAGATAGGAAGTTTATTAAATAGCGAACTACCTGTATAGACAAATGATCTCTTCATATATTCGGTACGAGGATAAGGAACTGTGAGAGGGCTTCTCAATGTGTATCTAGTTACATAATGAGTGGTGCGTCGTTCTATTAATAATTCAATATACACTGGAGTCAAACTATTAAGAGCTTTATACATGATTACACAATAATGATATTTTATTCTTTGTTCCACCGATTGCCAATTCAGTGTAGTTAAAGGGTACCACCACCCAAAAATGATATTCTTACTAAAGAACGGAAACATCTTTAGTATTCCATTCCATCAACAAGTTCACAAAAATATGTTTCCAGAAAGAAACAAAAATAATTGGAAACGCATCACCATTCTAAAACATGCGTCAATGCGGTCTGAATTACGCAGACTGCTATGTGTGCGGTGAATTGCAATGTATGCAGAGCGAACGAATCGCCCCGGGGAATCTATTGTTTACAAACGTGCGCGTGAATAGCATTGGCGCACTCGCTAATGGTTGGCCTGTATGGAACCAGGAAATAGCAGTGGTTCCGTAAGTGGTGGAAATTAATTGCTTTGTTTATGAATTACACAACCCTTTGCAAAATGTTGGGTATCTATTTGATATCACAAAACGGTGCCAAAACATATAATAATATGTTGTTCTTTGCCCGGTGGTCCCCTTTAACAAAAAACACTTAGATGTAAAGCGGTCCACATTTAAAACAAGTCTTGCATATCTATTCTGTAATTTCTGTATCTTTAATAAATTTGCCTTTGAGCAGCTTCCCCATGCAGTGCAACAATAATCTATATAGGGTAAAATGAGTGCGTAATATAAGTTAATAAGTACTTTATTCGGAACTAAATGTTTTATCCGTCTTATACATGCTATAGACCGTGATATATTCAGACATATAGTTTCAATATGCTTTGTCCAAACTAACTGAGAGTCAAGTATGACTCCAAGATATTTTAAATGACTGACGTTTTCTAATTCACTATCATTATATTTTATAGAAAGGACGAGGTTATGCAGCTTTCTTTTGGGACCAAAAGTAATCAATTTAGTTTTATCCGGGTGAATATACATACCATTATACTTAAGCCATTTTACAATCAAGTCAAAATCTCTTTGCAAATTAATTTGAATTTGAGAATGATCACTATCCTTATTAAAGATAGCGGTGTCATCCGCATAAAGTGAAATCTTTGATTGAGAACTAAAACTCAATTTAAATATATCATTTATAAACAAGCAAAATATGAGTGGGCCAAGAATTGACCCTTGTGGAACTCCAGACTGAACAGTTAAATAATTACTTGAACATCCTTGGACTGATACACAATGTTTTCTACTTAACAAATAAGACTCAAACCACTTATATTCGTCATTTCTTATGCCATAAAATGACAATTTCGCAAGAATCAAATGTAATGGAATGACATCAAACGCCTTTTTGAGGTCTAAAAATACGGCACCTATTAACTGACCTGAATCCATATTTTGTAAAAGAAAATCTACTATATGAGTCACACATGTGGCTATTGAGTGTAATGGTCTAAAACCAGATTGCTCTTTTGATAAGAGTTTATTGTTATTTAAGAAATCATACAATTGTTTAGGCACAGCCTTTTCCAGTATTTTAGAGAGAATTGGCAATATTGAGATTGGACGAAAATTACTTATTTCAAATGCACCACCTTTGTGTATCGGTGTGATACGTGCAGTTTTAAAATCAATTGGAATGTCAGAGGTTATCAAAGATCTATTAAATATGTGAGCTAAAGGAGCTGCAATGTATTCGACAGCTAACTTTAATAATTTAGGATGTAGACCATCCACACCAACAGCCTTTTTACAATTTATATTCTCTAATTCATTCCTAACAAATTCAACATATATTTCCTTAAATTTAAATTCCTTTTCTATTTGGCATAACGTATCAAGAGCATTTATATCTCTAACACTAGGCGGAGCGCGTTCATTCAATCGATTACTCACTTCATTGAAAGCGACATTTAGTTTGGATGCTATTTCCTCAGCATCAGTAATAATATTTCCTTCTATTACCAACTTTACATCCATAGCTCCATTTTTGTTTGGAAGGAGATTCTTCAAAATTTTCCAATTTTTCTTAATATCACTACCACATTCCAAAAATTCAGTTTGATAAAAATTTCTCTTCAACTTTTTATTCATATTGTTTGCTTTATTTCTAAAGCCTTTAAATTTATCCCAGTGACATTGTAATTTAGTTTGATAGTATTTCTTTCTAAAATAGTCGCGTTCACGTGCTAATAATATATATTCATTGGTTATCCATGGTGCACCATGGCGCTTTCTCCTAACCGAAATAAAAGGAGCATGAATATTACTCAATTCAACAAATTTAGTTTTAAATTCCATCCATAACTCTTCTACAGAGATATCATCAGAATATAATTTACTCCAATCTACTTCAAGTATGTCTTTAATAAATTTGTCTTTATCAAAAAAACGAAAGGATCTAAATTTACTTACTTTAGGCTTTAGCAATCTACATGTTCCCTTTAACACTGTGTACACTAGTGCATGGTCACTAAACCCAACACATTGCACACCAGATTGAACAATATTGTCTACATTTAATGTAATTATCAAATCAATTAACGTACTACTATGTGGATTGATTCGTGTCGGTTGTTTAACCAATTGCTGCATTTGCATAGAAATACATAACTCTTTAACTTGTTTTGATAGTCCATTTTCTGTTAGCATATTACAATTAAAGTCTCCTAATAAAATTACATTATTTGAGAACGACAATACGTTTTCTATAGTATTTTCTAAATGTTCAAAATATAGATTATGTTCATTGGGTTTCCTATATGTGACAGCAACAAATAGTGAACTTGCATTTGACTTCTTGATCTCCAACCACATCAGTTCCAATTCATTGAGTTCTAAATCAAATCTTCTTATGTATGTGTATTTTTCTTTAATATAACATCCAACTCCACCACCTAATTGTCCTCTGTCTCTTCTCTCAAATTTATACCCCGGTATTGTGATCATATTATCTGTTATATTTTCATCCAACCACGTTTCTGATAAGCACAATATATCATAAGGATTATTAATAAGAAGCTGCTGTAAATCTATAACCTTGTTTCTTAAACTTCGTATATTTAAGTGTGCAATTTTTATACCTTTATCAACTGGGAACTCAAAATTGTTAGTACCATCCAATTGATCGCCTGGATCATCTTCGTGAGGATCTACTGTCACGTGTATGCTTTCATTATTACCATCGTCTAAATCACGAGATTCCTCATCTCTAAAAGGCATATGTACAAATAAACATTTCGGACATTCCCAATTTTCAAATTTGTTCTGTATACATTCATACTGTTTTTTCAATACATGACCACAATTTATATGAACCCATTTTAGGCATGTTGTACATAATAATGCTTTCTGGTTTTTCCTTACAGGTTTTTCACAACAACTACACGGATGTTTTACCATTCAACATACAACATTCAACAAAAATACTGAAGAAAAGTAACAAAAATCTTAATGCTACCACGATAGAAAAATTAATAATACTCGGTACTAGGATAAAAACGTTAAAAATTAGCCCTTTCTGGAAACTAAGTGAATACAAATTCATAAAATATTACATAATTGTATTGATGCAATTGACTTTGTTCATCTAAAATGAGTCTTGACTCTTGAGTCATTTATTATCTGCTTTATCAATTCTCTGTTGAAAGTTACAGATTTTGAGTATATTGATTATTTGTTAGAGTTTGCTGATTTCAAGTGTACAGATACCTGAGTGAGTATCGAACTTCACAGAGCTCTGAGGTCTTCATGGCAGGTGATCAGTTTCTTCACTGTGGTGTGACCAGTTGGCGGCAGCGCTACAAATACCCTGCCATCTGTGGACCATGCCGCTGCTACTTTCTTGTCTTTGAACTTTTTGTACGCCTCCTGAAGAAGAGCACGGCTTTTGGGGGTCAGGTCTTCCTGGATTGTGATGCCAGATGATTTGAGCTTTCGACGGTTCATCAAGAGCTCCTGTCGTTTGCGGTGTTCCTTAAGCTTCACGATGATCGGGCGTTCTCCTTTCCTGTTGGTGGCGTTAAGTGCCCCGACCCGATGACTGGTATCGATGTCATTGCGCTGTAGGGGGACGCCGATCTTTCTCGCAACTTCCACAACTATGCAAACGGGTGCATGATGATAAAAAAGTTTAATCTTCATCTACATTATGTTAGGCAGGCTATAATATAGGCTCACACACACACATACATTACACAGTTCATTTCGATGCACACCGACTTTGAAACAATCATTTTACAAACTTTATCTAAATTTACACACAAATACTCAGTATGCATACAGCACGCACACCAATCGCACACTAACGTACACGCGGACACACAAACACAAAATATTTCACATGCAAAAGTACATAATATTTATAAACAAACTGAATTATACTTTGCTGCAAGCAATTTCAAACACACAAACAAACACTAATTTGTGGATGTTATGTTATAGTTGCTCGGAAACATCAATACACCAGTTCACAGATAGCATATGTCTCACTTGACCCCTATAGTCATTGAATTCTACAATCATGGGTAGCTGTGCAGTCATGTTCAGAGTGGCAGATGGTTGTCATGGGATATATTTTGTTCCCTTTCATGAGAAAAATGTATCAACCTTCGCATCACTTGAAACCTAACAAAAATGTTTTAATTGATTCTTTTGCTACTTTAAATCATATCTTTAGACACTTTATTCTTGTTTCTAGCTTGACTGGAGCTATAATTATGGGAAAACCTAAACATAGGGGCCATTTTTGGTTTCAAATGGCGGCCATCGTGGATTTTGGTACTTTCATCACTTGAAACCTACATGATTAATATTTTAATCGATCCCTTTTGTGTTAAATTATTATGTTTAGATACTTTATTCATGTTTCTAGCTTGACTAGAGCCAGGATAATGAACAAAAACTCATATTGAAAAGTTTCCGTCCAAAACGCGCATAAAGTTAACACAAGCAGACGACGCGATTCAAATATATGCTATATGCATTACAACTTGCAAACAAACGGCTTTTAATTCACGTTGGAGATGGACTATGTACTAGACAATGCCAGTGCGCGCTACACGTACAGCGCCACAACGTATCTCCTTCTCGCGTGCACGTGTCAGCGTGTCAGTGTGTTATGTGCAGTACGAGCGCATGCGAAGCATCAAACATGGCTAAAAGTGGAAAAATCAAGTTGCCAAGAAATACAAAAAAGGCCCTAGGTATTTTTACCTCTAATAATATAAATGTTAGAAAGAAAAAAAATTAGGAAAAAGATCATTTTATCCTCTTTAGTATGCGAGACGGTATAAAAGCGTAACAGGGTAACATTAGATCAGATCATATAGATGCACGCTGTAATTGATTACAAAGCTCTTACCCTTTTATCAAACAATGTCATTCTCTAAAGCATGGGACTGCAGCAGGCCACCCATAGACATCATTTCCTATATTATGAGCAAGGAACATCCATGATGCGGTTTTCGTGCACTTTAAAAACTATAAGCTATGTTCATAGAGCCAAAAAGTGTCCAATGTATCGTTTGTATGCACGTTTATGCAAGTAAGGGTGGCCAGTATGACAAATAGTATCTTTGATAATTCATCAATTAAATATATATTACCAAATAACATCTTTATTCCTATGATGTAAGGTTCAAGGAATGTGATCAAACCAATTTCGTTACCAGTGACCAGTGACCAGTTGGCTACATGACGTCGTACTATGCAAATTAGGCAAACAATTGGCATACAAGCTATATTATTTGTATTGCATATCAAGATGCTGATTTTCCCTCTAAAAAAGCACCTTGAATCAATCTATATTACAAAAACTGCGTCGGAGACATTTAAATATGATTAGACAAAATAATAAGCTCTACATTTCGTTTCATTCAAATGTATGCAAATTATCGCCTCCATTACAGGCAGAACATATTTGCGTACACAACTTAAATAATTCCGTAGAGAGTTAAACATTATAAACACTTTAATCGGTAATATATTTTGAACGCAATTGAAATTTGAAAGTAAGGTTTAATTGAAAATTTGGAAAATGTTAATAAGTACCTTTAAATTAAAGGTAAAGGCCAGTTTTGGAAACGCCCCCTCTCAAAAAAATGAAATGGAAGCTCTTATTACCAATAATGTGAAAGAATATAATTGTACTAATATAGGATTATCCAAATTTGGCCAAGAAACCGCCTACTAATTGATATATTTGCAAAATTATAACTTGATCTGCTGCAGATAGAGATCGCCAACTCCGGAATCGCCCATACGCTACGTACAATGACCACGTGCGAGTACACGAGGTGTTCGTTTTGACGGGCTAGTCCCCAGCTTGTCGATATCTCCCCCAGCGCTAGCGGCGTGGACAGGTCCGAACTGGCGGTGGATTTATACATTTCACAGGCGGATATTGGATTTCTTCCGATATTTCTGTATTTAACGATGCTTAGGTTCTGATTTTAACACACAAGCCCTATTTCAATACTTATTCAACAATAATGATCAATATAGATGTATTCGGCTTCTTTCCCAAAACTGGAATTCATCTTTAAAAGAGGTTGCTCTTTAAAAAACGATAGGTTTCAACCGTTTTTAAAACAAAAGTGCCAGCATTGTTTTAATAAACAAAAAAGAATCATCGAATTAATGTGGGGCCCAGATATATTCAGATCGATTATATTTATTGATAATTTGGCAATTTTTTAACAGATTTTGATCAAATAAAGTTTATTCGGTCATTAAAATTGTATGTTCTTTCAAATTTTACCCTCAGTTTCTCATTATCTCATATAATATAAATAAACTACCCCTTTAGAAGAAACCACGCCTACTTTTGATAATCACAACCATGGTTAATTTAGTCTTGAGGTGATTAGGGGATTTAACGAGTTTATGATGTCATAATAATTATGCAAATTATGGTCAAAATTGTGAAAGGTCATATACAATATGTGTATTTGTTAGATAAATGTGACATGGATAAAACAGGAAAATAGCGGGATAAATAGTCAGTAGTTTGTTCAATGGAAGTTTAGGGCATGTAAATCATATATAAACTGCCATGTTTTTTTTTCGCATGACAATAGATCGTGCTGCTTTACTATGAAAAAAAAGGAACACAATTTGGATGGTAACAATTCTGATTTGGGACACTTTTATTTTGACTATTTGTGAAAAGTAGAAATAAAAATCTCTAATCTTAGCCGGAAAAAAATCACTTTCGGCCCCACAAATTTTGCCTAAATAACTGCCCCCCTACCCAACAAAGTATGTATTTTCTTAAATCTTAGAATCCATTTATTTATTTTAGATACAAAATCTCATTTTTTTATGAAAAAAATAATTCAATACCCCAATAACAAGTGGCCTCGGTCTCGGCCTCGAAAATGTTTGAATGTTCTTGGTCTTGGCTTAGAAATTTCTTGATGGGCAGCCCCCACCCCCCCCCCCCCCCCCCCCCCCCCCCCCCCCCCCCCCCCCCCACCCCCCCCCCCCCTCCCCTTTACCCAACTGCCCACCAATGGTCTTGGTTCTCGGCTTCGAAAACTTTTTACTGACTTCCCGCTTACATGACTCTTAACCAAAAGTCTTGGTCTCGGCCTCGAAAATCTTAGTCTCTATGTCTCGACTTCAAAACATTTCCAAGGACAACGTATAATTAGTTTATGGAACGAGTGTGGTCCTTTATTTATCTTTGCAGTTGCCAGTTTTAAGAAGTTGTTCCGTGATTTAGTTAGCAACTGCTTTGTTTTGAGTGTAATTTTCGTCAGTGAGATGGTTGGTTGTCTTCCAGGCCAGTCAGCTCCTTGAACTGTCTACTTCTATCTTTATTAGTTCCTAATGTGGTAAATTGTCATAACAGTTATTATCCTCTGACTTAGAAAAATGCGCGTCATTGATTGGCTAAACACAGTCACGTTATTGCCATGTCAGTTTTAACTGTTATAAAAGAGGTATACAATAATGGAATAGCTAATGGACCCTGACATTAAAAAAATAATATCAAGCATTTATAAAGCGCCATCTATCTTGGTAGCCTATTCCGAGGCGCATAACAAAGGAAAAAAGAAGACAAAAAAAAAAAAAAAAAAGAGAGGAAAAACTTAAACAACAAAATACTAATACAAGCAACTAATATATTAATAAGCTACACTAAACAAGTATGATTTCAATTTAATTTTAAACACTTCTTACGAGCTTTTAATTCTAAGGGTAGTCTTTTCCATAAATCCGGAGCTGATGCAAAAAAATCCCTATTTCCATAAGTTACTCGTGTTTTTTGAGTTTCTAGTAGTAATCTATTTGAGGAGCGGAGGTTACGTTGTGGAACTATGACCGGACTAACTCATTAAGTAACAAGGTGCCATACCATGAAGAATCTTCCAAGTTTGAAGCAGTATCTTAAATTCAATACGCTGGCGAATAGGTAGCCAATGTAAAATTTTCAGCACAGATGTAATATGATCGTAATTTGAAGTTCTGATAGGATTCTAGCTGCAGAATTCAAAGCAAGATGCAATTTATCCAACAAATATAATGGAATATTATACAAAAGAGAATTGCCAATGTCCAATCTAGAAATAACAAAGGCATGTATGAGCATAGAGGCAGACTTATCATCAAGAATCTTTCTAATGCAATTGACATTATATATACTATGATACACAGACTTACAAATGTGTGTACATGGGATTCCATTGACATATTCTCATCAAATAAAACACCGATATTAAGGTAATGTTGAGTATTGGTATTTCCAGAAGTGCCCACCGATATTTTGTTTTGAGAAAATGAAATAATCCAAAAGAACATACAATTTTAATGACAGAAATAACTTTATTTGATCAAAATCGGTTCAGAAACGGCTGAAATATCATAAATATAATTCTATTTAAAAATGGTCTGCACCGGCAATTACTCGGCGATATTTAGACTTTTTAGAAATATTTCAAAAAATGCTCGAAGACTACTTTGAAAAAAAAATCAGAATAGTTTTTAAAAAGTTGTTGATGATATCTTTATTGAATCATTATTTTAACAAACATAAATGCACAATTTTGTATGAAAAAAGGCTAAAACCAATGATTTTTGTAAATAGCTTGAGTAGAAACGGCTCTATTTGAATGATAACAGGGGTTTTAATTAGTTGTTTGTAATTGTGCATACTTTTCGAGCATGGTGAAGTTATAACTATTACTTTGTTCCGTAATAGTGCAGGTTTTTGGTTGACCAATACTCAACTATCCCTTTAAACTTAGTAAATATTTATTTGTGTTATTGATAACGTGCATTGTTTCGTTTTGTTTCATTTGTTAGTAAATATTAATGTTGTACAAATTTGTAGTTTACATTCTCTCTCTCTCTTCTATTTTTTCTATTTTTTCTTAACACCCTATTTTTTCCAACACCCTTTCACACTACATAGAACCTGCTTCTTTCTCTGCTTGTCTCGGTTTGTTGGTTTTCTTGTTTCATTTTGCTCTTTTCCTCTCTATCCTTTTGTATATATTTTCAAATTTCAAGCTATCCCTTTTGTAAATATTTTCCCCACGTTTTTCCCATCTTTAATCATTCATAGTCTTATGAGGTAGTTTTGCTTTTTTTAAATGTTTCAAAGTAATTAAAACATTGATATATTATATTTTATGGGGACCTTGCTCTTACAAGCCCAGCTTCTTTAAAGGGACTTAGTAAAGGCCCAGTCCCATACTGACGATTTTCACGGCGATTCGCAACGATTTGACATTCGTCGAGAAAATCGCCATGGTCGTGTTGCATCGTGTTACATCGTATCGGTTCTTCCCCCAAAACCGTTGCGCATCGTGAAGAAAATCGTGAAAGCGGAGCCAAATCGCCGTCTTCAACTGTTCAAAACAATCGCCACGCCACGACGATTTTTACCAAAAACTATTGTATTTACCGTTGCACAATCGTGTCACGTCGTTCCACATCGGTGCAATTCGTTGCGACTCGTATTGCTTCGTCGTGAAGATCGCCGCTTTCCGTTTTTTAACTGACCATAGGCGTAAAGACTTACGTAATACCTATTTATCATGAGAGGGGGAGGGGTGAATGAATAGATCATCCCCCTGTTGAATTGTATAAATGACAGATCTACGCCCATGGAACTGACTCAAACAAGTCCGATTGTTCATATGGTGCACTGCCCTATTGTTCCATAAACAGAATGAAAGAAAATCGTCGCGACATGGCGATAGTTTTGAGCAGTCCCAAAACATTCGTTGTGCTAACACGATTCATGGCGTTCTTTGCGATGAGCAACGGTTCGCAGAACGAATTACAACGACTCGCAACGAACTACAACGACTCGCGACGACTCAAGCGATTTTCTCCACGAATGATAATTCGTTGCGAGTCGCCGTAAAAATCGCCACTATGGGACCACAACTTTTTTTCTGCCACGATTTTTCTACCGCAATGGTAAAAGACAAAAGAAGGACGAACTGACTCGTCGAACAACGACGAAGAACGAATATTCGTCTCGAGTCGCCGTACGATTGTTAAATCGTGGCTAAATCGAGTCGATTCGTTCTAGTAAATCGTTGCGAGTCGTTGCGAGTCGCCGTGAAAATCGTCAGTATGGGACTGGGCCTTAACATTGTCCAAATCCTCCAAAAAAAATTAATTTTAGCGGTTTCCTCATACCTTTTCGCATTAAAAATAAAATCATGGGATAGGTTTCGGTTTTTCAAATTTTCCTTTCGTTACAAACATATGTCCGATCAAAGTATTCAGATAAGAAAGTGAGTGCAGTGAGTAAGTGAATATCACTTTTTATTTTCGCTCATTACTTGGCCATGCAATGTCCATTTGACTTGAAATTTTCACACAATACCCTGTGGACATATGAAATAACAACAATATACATTGCATCATCCATTTCATCACTTTTTGCACATGTCAACAAAGTTACTAGATCGCTTGAAGGTCTCCTCTTTCTTTCGTGACTTGTTTTGAAAAAAACCCATTTGGGTTGTATATTGACTGAATATTGCACTTCAATTATTGTTGCTAATGCTGTTTGTTCTATTATTCTATGTACAAATGTCTTTGTGAAAGAAATAAATAAAATGAACCTTGAACCTTATCAAAATTTAAAAAAATTAATAAACATAAGTTGCTCACTAGATTTACCCAAAATTATAATTACTAGTCATTTGAAAGTTTAACCGCATTGTTTTATATTAATGATAATTTAGTTATACTTGCAAGTATTATTATATGAGCTGTGTCCATAGGTGTTGTTATTGGCAGATGCACTGTTCATTCACCGCATGGGGCGTGCTGTAAAAGTTATTGTTTCATGACGTCACAATGATAACCAAGGGTCTGTTGATTTTGATGCATAAATGTGTATATTTTAGCCCCCGGATTTAGTCAGATGATGTTGTTGGGAAAATCATGGAATGTTCGACATTCCGTGCTATTCTCTCCACCACCAGTTAAGAACTGTATAATGTTAACTGGACGGGTCTAAACCCTTCTATAAATCGGCGCCCTTGCTCTAGTCTACAGTGTTGACGAGAATGCTTACCCAGTTTGGTGAGGAGCACCCATTCAAGCAAAACTGGATGTCACGATAAACGGGCTCATGAGGATAATCACAGTATACCCACTACAACCGGACTGCCAGTGCTCACCGGTATCGCACTAAAGGTGGTATCTCACCGAGCTGGAGACTAGTTGGCGACCAGTTGGCGACTCAGTCTCCGCTGGTCGCGGAGACGTCTCCGCGACGTCGCCGCGACGTCTCCTGGAGACTAGCCGGGTCTCCGGGGAGTCGCGGGGAAAATCAAACATGTTCGATTTTTTTGGAGACTCTCTATCAGTCGCGGAGACTAATTTTGTCCGCGACTGGGGAGACGTCGCGGCGACGTCGCGGCGACGTCGCCGCGACCTACTGGAGACCAAGGCGACTGAGAGGAGACGTTGCGGAGACGTCTTCGCGACACTACTTAACGTTGCTTGACCCACTTTAGAGACCACGTTCGTTATCATTTGGTACAGTTTGTTCCTGCGACCCATGGATACGTCTCCGAGACTTCGCCTTGGTGAGATTGCAAACCATTTTCGGGTCTTCCGAGTCGCCGCGACTACCGCGACTGATCAGTCGCGGCAGTCGCGGCGACGTCTCCGCCGGTGAGATACGCACTTTACTGACGAGATCAGGATACCCTCAACAGGCTCTCAACAGGAGTCGGCGGGTTCAATGCCAACCTGCATCACCGAGGAAATATAACCTCCTTGGCAATAAATGTACCTACACCGGCCTGCATATGTGACTCGAACCAACAGAGGCTTTACACAATATTTAGAGATCCTTTTACTGAAGTAGTGTTTGATTACAATGCGAAACTTTGCTACACTTTATCATTAGCTAACACTTGAGGAAAGACTCTTTATGGCCTCAATATTCAAACACAAGGCCTGGAAAATGTCTTCAGTCGATGCCAATAACATAATAACAAGTCAAACGCCTTCAGATTTGCAACATCATTAAGAACTGTCAACATTGCTCGGAATCTGAGGCGCTCATAATCCTGGAGCAAGGTTCATTTCGAAGAACTCTATTAAAAAAGATCTGCTTTTAGGGAAATCTTACCGTATTTAACCATCGTTAACCCTTCCAACGTCAGCGATAATAAATTTGATTGTACTTACGCCATAATCACATTGTTATTATATCATAATTCTTAGTGGGAAGACCAACAAATGTGTTCATTAATGTTCATCGCCATTTTCCGTACAAATACGAACATCGGCACAATTGGGTTCTTGTGTATTCGTCTACAATCAGACATAATTCGAGATCCGCGAAAGGGAAAACGTCAACAAAAACATTATATCAAGGCACAATTCTTCCTCTTTAATATAGTACCAAGTAACCTAAATATTTGTGTATATAATCATATTTTAATATGTTTTGTCCTGACTACCATTCTGTTTCAGACATACTGTATAGCTAAGCTACGCCATTGTATAGTTTCGGGCACATCAAATGATTAAAACAAACATAGCCTTTTGCACCCATCTTAGAAAATGCCCGTTATGTTGGATTTTGGATTGTCTTAGTGCTTTTGTACTTCCAAGACAGTATTGTTCTAATAGGCAACAATCGATTTTATACTCTTAGAATTGCCCGCCTTTTGTTACCAACACTTGTACGATTTTGTGATAGTTGTCAAATATGAACACAAATATACTTTATGGCACTCTTTTGCGGAATTATTCTTAAATTGATCTTGTAATAATAAAAGGCCGTTGCGATCATTATAAAGTCTAGCAACTGCTACATACTTGCGCTGGGCAAATTTCGAATTGTTTTGTTTAGCATAATCAAAGTTATTAAATCATTCATTAGGGTGATTTGTTTTAACCCTAATAAGGCCGGGGGCCATAATGCCCCCCCCCCCCCCTCCGCAATTGTTTGTATTGCTCCAAAACGTGGTAAGATGACGCGCCGCTGCTTGGTGACCTTATTTTTTTTAGGGGGAGGGGGTCTTGCGCATATTTTAAAACAAAAATTTAGAAAATCGGACATACCGTTACGAAGTCACAAGACGTTTTGTTTATGCATGTCAGCACGAAAATCGCTCAATTTCGTGATTTGTGTACAAAACATATGGAAATATCATTGGTTATTTTGTTTACATTTGATATGTTTATTTTGGGGTTAAGATAGTTTGAATTATAGTTAGAAATAAAAGAAGCAATAAAAACAATAAAATAAGTAAATAAGTAAAAAAAGACAAAGAAATATATAAGAAATTATAAAACGATAGAAAACATAAGGAAGAACCTTCCTCTTCCAAATTTTGTTGTCGTATTATTCTTACAAATTCTCTAAAGAATATATGTAGCGAAAACCAATGTTTAATTATGAAGAATATATGATTTATGGGTCAAAATATGAATGTTATGACCTTATTTGCATAAATTACCATAAATATGCAAATTAATGAATTTAATTAAAATTACCATTGCATTTTATACACTTCACTTATCAGGCGTGCACATTTTCACGGCGATCGACCGCTCTGCGGCCGAGATCTTAAGGAGGGGGTGACTTGCCATTTGGTCTACAACCATTTGGTCCACTACCCATTTGGTTCACTGTCATTTAGTCTTAGCCCGGTTCGTCCACAGTAAGTTCGTCTACGAGCCATTTGGTCTATAAGCCAATTCGTCTACCTGCCAATTTGTCCAATAACCACATGGTCTACTACTAAATTAGTCTAATGTGCATTTCGTCTAATAGCCAGTTAATCTACTTATCAATTGGGCTACTACCAATTGGTCTATACATCATTTAGTCTACAACCAGTTAGTCTACGAATCACTTGGTCTACTATTTAGTTGGTATACTAACCAGTTAGTCTACTATATATTTGGTCTACTATTCATTTGGTCTACAATCGATTTGGTCTACAACTCATTTCGTCTACAAATCATTTGGTCTACATGTACATTTGGTCCACCATCCATTTCGTCTACCAAACAAGTGGTCTACAATATATTTGATCTACCAGTCATTTAGTCTACACATCTGTTCGTCTACAGTTGATTTGGTCTATTTGGTTCACAATCCCTTTACAAGCCAATTAGTCAATTTGCCATGTAGTATATCATTTGCCATTTCTTTAACGAGTGGCGAGAGCATGCAAATTACGTTGGGGCACGCCCTATGTATCTTTTTTTTTATGAACCCCTTACGTTTGATGTTTTGATCATATTATTATAAGTATTATCATCATCATTAGAATGTATCCCTTTTATGTTTGTTTTCTTGTCTTTTTGAAGAGGGTGGGGTTTGTACAGCATATATGTAATGCAGATGTATATATAGGTCTTGTAGCTGCTACCTTGGAGGTCATTTATTTAATTCGGTTATAGCACACAAGTATGCATATACCTCCTTGATAGATCTAGCTATAGTTTATTCCAGGTTGGCATCCAGGTAGCCTTTGTCAAGCCTGGCTCCAATCCTGTGAAATGTGTCAGTCCAATATGTGTTCTCATTTATTATTGCTGTTATCTATTACCTTGACGATAGGCTATGAAATGGGAATGGGCTTGCGGGCGAAGTCGTAATAATGAAGGTGAAGATAGCGGGTTGTCAGGAATGTTTTGATCAAATTATTATAAGTATTATCATCATCATTATAATGTATCCCTTTTATGTTTGTTTTCTTGTCTTTTGAAGGAGGGTGGGATTTGTATGTAATGCAGATGTATAGATAGGTCTTGTAGCTGCTACCTTGGTGGTCATTTATTTATTTTTTATTTGTTTTAATGATAACAGGTTATTTACTTAGTCATTAATAATTTTGTATACATTTTCGAGCAAACTATCAGTTTGTAATGTAATGGTATGGTGCAGGTTTTGGTTACTAAAATTCAGTTTGACTTAAACTGTACTCTCTTTACCATAACTCAACTATTCATTTAAAACTTTCTTGGTGATAATGAATTCTAAATATGTTTTCGTTGAAAGGGGAATTCAAAAATCACAATATTGTCAATGTTTGTTTATACTAATGAGTAATGGGCAATTCCACGTAACCGACTTTATGATTATTATGACATTATTTTTGTTTGTAGTTAAATTTAAATAAAGAGACCTGGGGATCAGTGGCGTAATGAGCAAAAACTTTTTTTAATTTTTTTTTGTTTTTTGGGGGGGCTAAACAAAATCCGCATCACCACCGGATATTGCGAGGGAACGAAGCGACTGAGCGGGGGTAGGGTGTGGGAGGGGGGTGTCCACCCTCCCACGGTAGAGAGCTTTTGCATTTCTGGACTTGAAACTGTGCAATCTGGTGCATACCTGGAAAAGAAATTCTGACTTGACGACATGTACTATAATGTGCGTTAGTGCTTCATCATCGTCATGATTCTTAACCAGAAGAGGTTATGATTGATTCATGAAGAAAAACCAAAATAATATTCGCAAAGTGACATATTCAGTTCAAACAGTGCATCAAAAGCATTATTTTATGACAAAACAACATGAACATTGTCTTCCAGACGTATACAAGACCGATTCCCGAGGGAGTGAAACGATAACCGAGAGGGGGAAGGGTGATGGGAGGGTGTGATGGTAGGTGGGTGCACGGTAAAGGTGTTTTTGCAATGTTTTAGTTGAAATTATACAATCTGGTGCATACTTTGGAAGGAAATTTGACTTGACATGAAGTAAATCTGAGTTTTCTTGTCTAAAGAAATACTCTTTTATTTCAATCACTATTATTGAATTAGATAAAAGCCATGATTTAAATTAATTAGGGGGGGGGGGCAAGCGTCCCCCCCCCCCGCCCCACCAGTACGCCAGTGATGGGGGTCATACATTTGAAACTGCATTTCTTATCAAACAGCGAGCAAAAATGTGTCGGTAAGTGAAGTTACGGCAAAAGAAAAAAGCAACATTATGGCAATATATCTCGTGTCCCTGACTTACTAGAATAATGAGTTTGATAGTAAGTCATCCACAGATTCCCAGGAACGTGCGTATACAATATAGAGTAATTGGCACCTTTTCCTTCTATGCTATGATAACTTTACTGACAGCATGAATGACGGGAACTGACGATACTGACCGTATATTTGGTTACACTTCCCTTATACGCATTATACATCATGATTTGGAATCGGTTTGCAACATATCATGTCCCTAATTTGTAAAAATACTTTATTTGATATGGAATGATACTTTGCTGCATCAAGAACAAATGAAGAAAAAAAATGAAAGGAGACCGAATCCATTTTCTATCTATTCTGTGAAAAGTGTATGAAGTTTTTGGTCACTGCTTCAATAATGATATCAGTGTGATGTGTAATAATGAAGAAGAAGAAGAAGAAGAAGAAGAAGAAGAAGAAGAAGAAGAAGAAGAAGAAGAAGAAGAAGAAGAAGAAGAAGAAGAAGAAGAAGAAGAAGAAGAAGAAGAAGAAGAAGAAGAAGAAGAAGAAGAAGAAGAAGAAGAAAAAGAAGAAGAAGAAGAAGAAGAGGAAGAAGAAGTGGAAGAAGAAGAAGAAGAAGAAGAAGAAGAAGAAGAAGAAGAAGAAGAAGAAGAAGAAGAAGAAGAAGAAGAAGAAGAAGAAGAAGAAGAAGAAGAAGAGAGAAGAGGAAGAGGAAGAAGACAAAGCAACATAATAGGAATAAATACACATACTATTAATATCTACACTGATAATTGTACAATAATATTAATACGTATATTATAAGTAGTGATGATAACAAATAACAATGACTATAGATGCAAATTCGTGAAATCTCAAATAAGGTGTTCTGTTTCTCGAAGATTTACTTCTTGTACCACCGTGTACATGTGTAACCATACTAACAAAACAATTTAAATACAATGAATCATATGTCTGGCTTGCCGTATTATGCACACTTTTTTTTGCGTGAACATAAATAAAAGCAAATCACAAGTGAAATTACATATTTTACCTGCTAATTTTTAATCATTGATTTTTAATTATCGGTTATTTGGTATATTTTGCCCATAATCGGATGTTATAACCATGGTTACAAAATCTCTCTATCTTTCTAACTAATCATTATTTTAACAAAACATCACAAGCACGATAATTTTTGTAATGGTTGAAACAATAAGTTTTTAGTGAGCGCACTTTTCAGTTTTAACGGCTATTTTAAAAAAAAATAAAAATAAAAAACTGATTTTAAAAAATTCATTTCGAGCATGGTAGAGTTATAACTATTAGTTTGTAATGTAATGGTGGAGTTACTAAAGTGCAGTTTGACTGAAACAGAAACTGTACTATCAATACCAAAACTAATCTATCCCTTTAAATACCTCATTTGAAAATTTTTGAAAAGAGGAAGCATTTTTTTAACGACCATATCTTGATGATTATGATTTCAACATGATTACGCTATACATCATTTCGGTTTATTATGTGGAACACCACAAATTGATTAGCTGGACTAGATGCAAATTCGTGTACAGGGTTCGAAGGAAATCTCAAATGAGCTGTTCTGTTTATTGAATAGTAAATGTTTGTACCACTGTGTACATTTGTTACCATAGTAATACAGCTGTAGAAATACAATGAGTCATAGGTCTGGCTAGCAGCATTATGGTCACTGTTTTGGGGTTAACATTGGTATTCAATAATCGTTTAGTTGGTCTATTAATCGGCTGCTGTTACCATGGTTACACAATTTCTCTATCTAATCACTATTTCAACAAAACATCACAAGCACAATATTTTATTTTGTTTTATTTTATGTTTGGCTATTTTTTGTAAATGATAAAATAGGCCTTCCTTGACATTTTTCTCTTTTTGGTTATTCTTTTCGAGCATGGTAGGAGTTAACTATTGGTGTGTAATGTAATGGCGAAGGTTCTGGTTACTAACATCCAGTTTGACCGAACTTTAATATAGAGGGCGCTACTCAAAATATGTTTGTGAGATAATGAAAAACTGAGTACAAAATTCGAAAGAGCATACCATTTTAATGACAAAATTAATCAGAAATGGCTGAAAACTCCATTAACATATCCATTCGTAATAAATGTGGGGCCCCACAATTATTCCCCATTTTTGAACCAGCCGTTAACAAATTAATAAAAAACACTTCCTCTATGTAAAATTGTACAACAGTGTTTTTTAAATAGTTGTTGATAATCTCTCGATTTAATCACTATTTCAACATAACATCTATGTATGCACAATATTTAAAAATGAGTGTTCAGAGAGTGCGCTTTTGAGTTGTAACGGCTCTTTTTTTAATGATAACAGGCCTTTTACTTAGTAATGGTGGAGTTACTAAAGTGCAGTTTGACTGAAACAGAAACTGTACTATCAATACCAAAACTAATCTATCCCTTTAAATACCTCATTTAAAAATTTTTGAAAAGAGGAAGCATTTTTTTAACGACCATATCTTGATGATTATGATTTCAACATGATTACGCTATACATCATTTCGGTTTATTATGTGGAACACCACAAATTGATTAGCTGGACTAGATGCAAATTCGTGTACAGGGTTCGAAGGAAATCTCAAATGAGCTGTTCTGTTTATTGAATAGTAAATGTTTGTACCACTGTGTACATTTGTTACCATAGTAATACAGCTGTAGAAATACAATGAGTCATAGGTCTGGCTAGCAGCATTATGGTCACTGTTTTGGGGTTAACATTGGTATTCAATAATCGGTTAGTTGGTCTATTAATCGGCTGCTGTTACCATGGTTACACAATTTCTCTATCTAATCACTATTTCAACAAAACATCACAAGCACAATATTTTATTTTGTTTTATTTTATGTTTGGCTATTTTTTGTAAATGATAAAATAGGCCTTCCTTGACATTTTTCTCTTTTTGGTTATTCTTTTCGAGCATGGTAGGAGTTAACTATTGGTGTGTAATGTAATGGCGAAGGTTCTGGTTACTAACATCCAGTTTGACCGAACTTTAATATAGAGGGCGCTACTCAAAATATGTTTGTGAGATAATGAAAAACTGAGTACAAAATTCGAAAGAGCATACCATTTTAATGACAAAATTAATCAGAAATGGCTGAAAACTCCATTAACATATCCATTCGTAATAAATGTGGGGCCCCACAATTATTCCCCATTTTTGAACCAGCCGTTAACAAATTAATAAAAAACACTTCCTCTATTCAAAATTGTACAACAGTGTTTTTTAAATAGTTGTTGATAATCTCTCGATTTAATCACTATTTCAACATAACATCTATGTATGCACAATATTTAAAAATGAGTGTTCAGAGAGTGCGCTTTTGAGTTGTAACGGCTCTTTTTTTAATGATAACAGGCCTTTTACTTAGTAATGGTGGAGTTACTAAAGTGCAGTTTGACTGAAACAGAAACTGTACTATCAATACCAAAACTAATATATCCCTTTAAATACCTCATTTAAACATTTTTGAAAAGAGGAAGCATTTTTTTAACGACCATATCTTGATGATTATGATTTCAACATGATTACGCTATACATCATTTCGGTTTATTATGTGGAACACCACAAATTGATTAGCTGGACTAGATGCAAATTCGTGTACAGGGTTCGAAGGAAATCTCAAATGAGCTGTTCTGTTTATTGAATAGTAAATGTTTGTACCACTGTGTACATTTGTTACCATAGTAATACAGCTGTAGAAATACAATGAGTCATAGGTCTGGCTAGCAGCATTATGGTCACTGTTTTGGGGTTAACATTGGTATTCAATAATCGGTTAGTTGGTCTATTAATCGGCTGCTGTTACCATGGTTACACAATTTCTCTATTTAATCACTATTTCAACAAAACATCACAAGCACAATATTTTATTTTGTTTTATTTTATGTTTGGCTATTTTTTGTAAATGATAAAATAGGCCTTCCTTGACATTTTTCTCTTTTTGGTTATTCTTTTCGAGCATGGTAGGAGTTAACTATTAGTGTGTAATGTAATGGCGAAGGTTCTGGTTACTAACATCCAGTTTGACCGAACTTTAATATAGAGGGCGCTACTCAAAATATGTTTGTGAGATAATGAAAAACTGAGTACAAAATTCGAAAGAGCATACCATTTTAATGACAAAATTAATCAGAAATGGCTGAAAACTCCATTAACATATCCATTCGTAATAAATGTGGGGCCCCACAATTATTCCCTATTTTTGAACCAGCCGTTAACAAATTTTAAAAAAACACTTCCTCTATTCAAAATTGTACAACAGTGTTTTTTAAATAGTTGTTGATAATCTCTCGATTTAATCATTATTTCAACATAATATCTATGTATGCACAATATTTAAAAATGAGTGTTCAGAGAGTGCGCTTTTGAGTTGTAACGGCTCTTTTTTTTATGATAACAGGCCTTTTACTTAGTCGTTTGGAATAATGTGTATACATGTCGAACCCGGTGGAGTCATAATAGTTTGTAATGTAATGGTGCAGGTTTTGCTTACTAAAATTTAGTTTTACCATAACTTTACTCTCTTTACCAGAACTCAACTATACCTTTAACTTGAAATTTGTACACAACACCCTGTGGACATATCAGATAACAACAGTGTACAATGTATCGACCACTCATCACTTTTTGCACATGTCAACAAAGTTACTAGATCCCTGAAAGTGTACTTTTTTATTTGGGGCGTTTTTGTTTTGATTTAAATAGCGAGCTCCTGTACCGCCATGCTACAAACGTTTTGTGATTTAGTGCTACAAGCACACAATGTCCGTTTTAATAGGTGTCATTCTGTTAAAGGTGCATCTAAAAAGTGTCAGATATTGCGCAAAATGACATTTGAGATTTTAAACCTATACCAAAATCATTGTGTCCGAATGATGTGTGAAAGTTTCATTGAAAAAAAATATATAATGCTTTCCTGGTTAAAAAAACGAAAATTTGCGTCAGCTTTTACGACGAATTACTGTTTGACGTTAATGAGGTTTATGACCGTTTATGACCGCTTTTGTGCTGAATGATAATCAATGATTGATATCGTCGTACTAAAGGGGCATTTGAAAATAAAATCTAACCTTATTTCATTCTTCTCTTACCACAATAAGCCAAGAAGAGAAGGATGGAAGCTCAAATTAATGTGTGTGCTGGAGTTAGACACTTTACAGTTGCACCTTTAAGAACTAGTTTGTGTCCCCCACCCCCTCATTATGGACATGCTGCTGGGTTGGACGCTTCATGACAATGATGGTCGAAAACAAGTAACACCCCCCCCCCCCCCCTCCAACCTATGGCGAGAGGAAATCAACGTATATGGTTGCACATTATATCGCGTTAAATCAGGTCATAGTCATCTAGATATAAGGGCAAACATGCAATTTCTCAAGTATGCATGAAAAAAGAGACATAGATCTACAAAATGAAGTTTTGAGAGCGGCTGTGATGAACACACAATGCAGGCATTCTGTGGGCAGTGGGGGTCTGGGTTATAACAGTTATTTTGTTCATATGTGCATGTGTGGTAGTAACATTCTTTACAATTAAATACAAAATTCTTACGTAATGCGTTTCTGTTATGGCTCTATTTATATTTTGTAGTTTCTTTCTTTTTCTCTATATTTCCCTTTGATTGATATATAAATAAATTTGTTCAGTTCAGATTTTGAAATATATACTGCAAAGCTATTACTGAGTATCAAGCGAATATCAGTTTGCGAAACTTTCTATCAATACTGGGCCATCCATTTGGTGAAGCATCCAATTTGCATGAACACTTTTTACACATTTCTAAGTGGACATGTCACAACGCTACAATTCACACGCTATCAACAGTATCAATCACTACGTGCACTAGTCAGTACTAGATTCCCTTTAATCACAATACATGCAAGCGAGCCTACCGACTGAGTGTATCAGAGTGTCGATTGTTTTTACAGAAGGAAAGCGGCCCCCTACCTATCATTGTGGACCTATGCTCAGGGTTATAAATATGTCAGAATATGTCCAGGTGGGTGGATGCAGCAAGGGTGGCGAGTTCGTCCACGTCGTGTGATCCTAAACAGATTGCAAACATAAACATACAAATAGGGTCTTTCAGGGTGAGCCCCCCCCCCCCCCCCCCCAAGCACCCTAACAGCACAACAAACATGTATTACTACGGAAAATCATTAATGCATATTCAGCTTTTCATGTAGTAGAGTAAACGGCCAAAAACACATTTATTACCCCCTTCCATTTGGGATAGTTGAGTATTTGTCAAACTTAACTTAAGTGACCAAAACCTGCACCATTAATTAAGGTACAAAATAATAGTTATAACTTCACCATGCTCGAAAAGTATACACATAACACAGTTACACACGACTAGGTAAAAACCCCTGTTATCATTAAAAAAGAGCTGTTACAACTCAAGCGGGCGCTCTCTAAAAAACAATTAGTTTTAGCACAAATAATTTTTTGTGAAGTGAAGTGCCCCCTATGCCAACACTCAATTATCCCTTTAACTTTGCTCCCTAGCCATCCCTAGTCATCACTACAAAATATTGGTTCATTTAAAGGGTACCACCACCCAAAAATAATATTCTTATTAAAGAAAGGTAACATCTTTAGTATTCCATTCCATCAACAAGTTCACAAAAATATGTTTCCAGAAAGAAAAAAAAAAATTATTGGAAACGCATCACCATTCTAAAGCATGCGTTCATGCGGTCTGAATAACGCAGAATGCTATGTGTGCGGTGAATTGCAATGCGTGCAGAGCGAACGAATCGCCCGGGAATCTATTGTTTACAAACGTGCGCGTGAATAGCTGCATTGGCGCACTCGCAAATGGTTGGCCCGTATGGAACCAGTAAATAGCAGTGGTTCCGTAAGTGGTGGAAATTAATTGCTTTGTTTATGAATTACACAACACTTTGCAAAATGTTGGGTATCTATTTGATATCACAAAACGGTATAGTTCGTGGGCCAGAGGGGTCTACCGGGGACCCCCCCTATGATCCTCCGACTTGGGTGTCATTTTGTCCATTGATATGTCTAATGTTAGAAACAAAATGTTAACAAGAAAAAAACTCATATACACTTTCTTTTTTTAGTACTTTTTTGGAGGTATGTAAAAATAGCACTTTTTCATTTTTTGCTGCATTTCTTAGGGTTGGTGAAAATTGAGATTGCGTTAAGTGCTCTCATTTAATAATGGCCAAGTCTTTATCAACTAAATTTTGCTGATACATATTTTGATATATGCCTAAGACACAGGAAAAGTTTCATGGTCAAAGTTGATTCGCTTCATATAATTATGACGTCATCAAATTTGCATATGAAAAATCATGGGAATATCCGTAAACAAAACGGTCAAAAAAACAATGTTCATTAGTATAGTTTATTTTTTTCACCATGAGAATGATGATAATGAGCTTAAACTTATTATGTGTATTTCTGAAAGTACATTCAAATCAGAAATGCTATTATCCTTTGAATATAATGTACAAAAATTACATTTTTTATTACGTAATCACCATGCGTCATATGCAATTGTAAGGCATATGATGGCCATTTTGTGTAGTGCACAAATCGGTACATATTGCTCCCACTTTAATTTCTTTGTTTTAGAACCAATCGCTCTCATATTTGGCACATATGTAGAACTAGTAGGGCTCGTCTGTTTGCAATAAGTATAATTTCAAAAGGTCATCATATGAGGGCGGTATTGACTAACAATTTGATAAAAACATACAAAATCCTTTAAATTCCGATTAAAAAATTTTTTTTTCTCTATCTGCCTGATTTGTATAGACAACTTGACATTTTGTTTGCATTATTATGCAACTTTACTTTTCCTAGAATGAAATTAAAGACTGTTATGTTGTATCTTAGCGTATAGATAAGGCATAACTTCCTCTAGATTGTACCCTAAAAGTGGAATAGGGAATACAGTGCGCTACACACAATTAACTATTTCGATTATTTATTCACTCCTTACCTGAATCTAGTCCTGAATGAGTTTTTCAATAGCATGTTTATTACGATATAAAATTAAGGCAAAATGTGTGGGAACGTCTTGCCAGAAACTTTTTTTTCTAAATAGTTTGTATTATTATCTTTGGCATCACATTTCTTTCAAAGAGAACAAATACGTCTCGTTGACAAGTTCATTATTTGATCCCTCCTCTGGCCCACGGACTATTAAGAAACCGATTAATTAGTTTCTGTCTCAAACTGATGGTTCTGTGTTGACAAATGGATTTTGCTTGATCAGTATTCAAGTCCATACTTACGAGAACGATTATAATATATTTTTTAATTTTTACGGGCTAATTAAGGCAAAAACTGTCTGAATGTGACCTTCAAAGTGAATTAATAAATACATTGCGATATGATGTTTTTACGTAGCACTTGTTCAGGCCTGTTAATCTAGTACTAACAAAGTTCATATTTGAATACGGGAACTTCATGTTTATAAGTTTGGGGTTACCAGAGAAACCGAGAGTTTACAAAACTTATAGGCACAGGAGCAGTCTGTGTGTACATGATTGTTTTGTATCTTCTGCAACTCATTTTCTTTAATAAAGATGAAGCATACTATTCATATTCATCAAGCATGATTTTACATCAATGTTAATAATAATAATAATATCCAATTTTTATATAGCGCTTATCACGATTGATAATCATCTCTAAGCGCTTTACAATGTTTATTTAGAGCAATTAAGTGGAGACATTCCATTAGTCATTAACACATGTGAATGGTAAAGATAAAGTTGTAGCCGTTCAATATAATTTGGTCTTCCTCAGAACCCTATATTTGGAAGGATCACGGCCTGAAAAGCCACTATGGCAACATTGTTGATATCGATTCGCTGTGTTATCCACTGTGTGGGAAACGGCGGCAGAGCATACACACTTTTAAGCTTAAGTAACGAAGGAATGAACAACACATATCTGTCGTACTTTTTCCTTTTATATGTATTTTTTAAAGGAGATATCCATGGCATAAATAAGCTACAAAGATCAATGTGGCCATGTCGATAAGAAACGGTAAGAAACCCTGGTCAACCATCATCATCAATGACCCGAAGGGGGAGGGAGGGGTATGTATATTTTCAATACAGGTATGTGTCGCTTCAAAGACCCCTGTTTTTACAGCCGATCCGGCGGCTCCTAAGGTTCCCATTTTCATTTTGAAAAAGCCAATCGCCGCTCCTATAAGTGTCATTTTCATCAAAACAATATACAAGGCCGCTTTTTTTTCAGAGCTCTGCCTCGATAATAGTTGGCGATAGACAAGTGTTGGAGATAAGTCTACATTTTTCTACGTGGTAGGATATCTCCCGTACAGTGAAGGCATTATCTGCTGCAGATTGATAAACTGTTTGCTTTCAAAGGAGATTATCGGTTGTTTGTGTTTATTACCCCCACCTTTAATAGCAGTTTGGAGCTTGTTTCATTCATCATTTCGTATCACCATACAACTTTCTGCCAATGTCCGGCAAATCTGAGCGCTACGTCGTAGGCCTCTGTCGGATCTTTGATTGTGCACATTCCGTGTACCAGATCACAACTAAGCAGGTGGTCAATGATCTGAGGGGCTTGACCGCACTCGCATTCTGATGCACCTTCGATGTATCCCCAGTTCAACATGTTGCCTTGCATCTTCCCACGCCTGCCAAAGCCTATTCCGGCTACGCAAAGTCACCCAGGGGTGCATGGTTGAATCGTGTGGACAGTTTCTCTGATGGCACCATAGGCGTAGGCTACCGATATTTCCTAGAGCTCAGCCTCTCTTCCCAGAGTTTGAGCCTTCTTGAAGACACGCTGTAGTTCAGGGGTTCAACAGATCATGAAAGGAAGCTTTTCCGTGACTTAAAGCACCGAGGATGCAGTGGGTAGACATGAAATGGGCGTCCTTCACCTCTGTTTGTCTCAGTCGTTCCTTCTGGCTAGCAGCAGCCCTCCTTATTTATTACAGCTGGGATGCGATGCCAGAGATTAGGTATACGTTATCAGTTCTCGTTCGTCTCATACATCATGATATAACGGCAGCTTTTGTTCTTGTTGGCATGTGCTGATCTTTCCCACACCCGTGCATACATATTCTGCAACATAGTAACATAGAGCCAGAGCTGATTGTTGTTTGGTTTGCATTTGGATGTGCTCAGTTTGTCAAGAAAGGCATTCGTGGAGCTGACCTTCCTTTGAGCTGGGTGATACAGGCCTTGTACTCTTTAAAGATCTATCTAAGGTCACCCCTATGTAGACAGGACTATCACATTGTCTCCGTCTAGTTCCATTCCAAGTGATCTTCAGTTTCTGGTTTGCATGCATGTTCTTCAGATGAAAGGCGCATATTTGAGATTTAGTTTAACTGAATTAGCCTTCAGATGGTTCTCTTTGTAGTACAAGGATAGGTTGGTAAATCCCTCACACAATGTGGATTCTGCCTTAGGGAAGTCATCACTGTGGGTGGTGATACACAGGTCGTCTAATAGATGAAACCCTGGTCTCAGAGTAGATATAGGTTGATCGTTAACATAGATGTTGACATGGGCGGCGCGTAGATACTTCCGCATCACCCCCCCCCCCCCCCCCCCCGATGAATAGGTATCAATGAAATATCTACGCCCATGGATGTTGAACAGAGTTTGGCCAGAATGCTTCCTGCGCCAACCACACTTCTTTCCAGACAGCTCGACGAAGAAGCGTCTGTTTTCAATCAAGGTCTTTACCATGTTGGTCAAGTGCATTTTGTTCACATTCAGTAGTTTGTGTAGAGTCTGTGCACAGTAGCATAAGCTGATGAGAGGTCTACAAACACAACTCCAGTTAAGACATTTACTGGAAAACATCTTCTATATGTTGGGTAAGGTTAAGCAGTTGTCTTGTGCAATACTTCCTAGGCTGGAATCATGCCTGCTCCTTCATCAGAGATGGTTATACAACTGCACATGGTGGGTACCTGGGTGGGTCAGAATTAGTCGCTCGAACAGCTTAAAGGTGTGGAAAAGAAGTGAGACTGGTATGTAACACTTTGTTGTTGATGGGTCTTTTTTTGGAGCTTGCATGGCATGTTCTGATGGATGTTGTTCCACGACAGGGAAAGTGTCCTCCCAACAGTTGTCCACATATGTAAATTGTTTAGGATTGTAGTGAGTGTGATCTTAATGTCAGAGATTACTTTTTGTGTGTGTGTTCTTGACAACAATTCACAGGTTTTCAGCATAAATTAAAAATGCTTCAGCAGTTTGGTTAAGTGAAATCAATTGTAATCTCATTTACATGGTTAGGACGAGCCAGTGGCTTACAGTTCCATATGCATAGACAGCATTAGGTTTTAAGCCATCTTATTATGGACTGTGGCAAATTAATTATTTAGCTCGTGATTTAGCATTGGTCAGGAGCCAGCCTGCCCAAGCTCGGGGTGCTCTTTTGTGATTGCATGGTGCTGGTTTAGGATCAAGCGCTTCAAAAGCTTACAAAATATGGCACAGAAGGCAGATGCTTAATTATTTTATCATTATTTATGATAATTTCCTGGCATTAAGATAGTGATACTTTGGCATTATATCTGATCACTACAGTAAATGGTGTAATGCTTAATATGATAACATTTGAGGTATACACTATTTGTCACCCGTATTTGCTTATACCATTTATTTAAAGTAAAGAAAAACAAACAGCATGAAATATAGAATCTAACTGACATCAGCTATTGCCACAACCATGCTTTCACAGGCCTTCATGCTAACAGATCATTTGTGAGGTGTCAGTGATTCACTGAATGTATTTAGTACCCCGTGTACATGTATTATGAATATTGAGACATATAGTACGTTTATTTTAGTAAAAAAATAAGAGCGCAAATGTTGCAAAGGGAGTTAACAGTTCTACACACACAGACATTCCCCTGCAAATTTCAGACAACTTTTCATGATCAAAAACATTTTTCAATGTGGTCGTTAACTTTAATTTGCATTCAATTCATTCGCCACTTTCTGTCACCATGGTAATCATTTAAAGGCATGAATGTGTACTCACCTAGTTGTCACATGAAGTTTCTGTCACATTTGGAGAGTAGGTATCAAATAATGAACTGTAAACAAGAGGTGTTCATTTGTTCTCTTTTCTGAAACAAACAAATGTGATGCCAAACAGAAGTACCCTTCCTTGCCATAAGTATTGCAACATGGTGAAATTCGTTACATTTTTGGTAAATTACTTATCTATGTTGTAGCGGTGTTTTGTACTAAATAATTGAATAATTACCGACATTTCGGTATAAATGGAAGGTGCACATTATTCACTTTCTCATTCAAGGCCCTCATGAACAAACCATGGTCAGGACATCCGGGTAATCTAACGTGCAACTCCGGCAAATCGTCGCCCTGATGGAGGAGGGGGTTTCGGTGGCTCATATTGCTGAACACTTTCAGGTATGCCGTCAAACGGTGTACAGAGTGTGTAAACGCCATAGGGAAAGGGAAAATTTTGACTAGCAACAATCCTCATGCCCGCATTTCCAGGAGGAAGATTATCATATCTCGTGTCAATCGCCAGAGGCGCATCAGGTGGTCCTCCAGAGTGAGGGATTGGACGGTGTAGGACAATTGGAGTCACGTCCGGTGTTTTCCGACGAGAGTAGATTTTGCCTTTCTACCAACGACGGAAGAGTAAGAGTCTGGCGTGAATCCGACACCTCATACGACCCAAGCAACATGATCTACACTAAAGGAATGCAGTTTCAGTCATGGTTTGGGGGTGTCTGCATCTATGGAGTCGGCGATCTTGTTGTCGTGTACGGGAACATGGATAACGCAAAAATATCGGGAGATTCTGGACTCTCACATGTTTCCATCAATTGGTTACATCTTTGGCGACGCGCAACACCAATCATTTTCCAGGATGACAACACACCGGCCCACAGGTCTGTCCAGATGGACCAATGGTATGACGAAAAAAGCGTTAACAGGGTGCAGTGGCCAGAACAATGACCAGATGCTAACCCGATAGAGAATCTGTGAGATGCCATCAAGAGAGCCCTCACCAAGGACGGAGAAACCACCAGGGAGGGTTTGGTCGGCTCTATCTTCAGGCTCTGGGACAGCATCACCCAAAAAAAGACTGCATGGTCTATACGGGACTCTACCAAGGAGGATGCGCGCCATTTTCAGAATGCGCGGGTACCAAACAAAATACTAGAACTTCATAAAATTTACATGATAAATGATTCTTGACATGTTACTGAATCGTGCCTGATAATAAAAACTTAAATCATTTACTACAACTAATTGAGTTAGCACGTATTATCATGTCATACGTTGCCTCCTGTGTAATGAATGTGACTATGTTGCAATACTTTTGGCACGGGAGGGTATAATTCAAATATTGAAAAACAAGTTTCTGACCAGAATTTTCCCAAAACATTTTGTCTTACATGCTATCGAAAATCTCACTCAGGACTAGATACATAGGGTTACTACTAAGTGAATAATCTGAAATTGTTTGTATGTAGCGCAATGTAATCCCCATTCCACTTTTAAGGTACAATTCAGTCTGAGTTATAAATAATTTAGACACTAAAATATACAAGATACAACACAGCAGTCTTAAATTTCAATCTAGGGAAAGTAGATTGCATAATAATGCAAACAAAATGTCAAGATGTCTATACAAATCCAACAGATAGAGAAAAAATTACATTTTTATCAGAATATATAGGATTTTGTATGTTTTTATCAAATTTTTAGTAAATAGCGCCCTCATATGATGACCTTTTTAAATTCTACTTATTGCAAACAGAATAGCCCTACTAGTTCTACATATGTGCCAAATATGAGAGCGATTGGTTCTAAAACAAAGAAATTAAAGTGGGAGCAATATGTACCGATTTGTGCACTACACAAAATGGCCATCATATGCCTTACAATTGCATATGACGCATGGTGATTACGTAATAAAAAATGTAATTTTTGTACAGTATATTCAAAGGATAATAGCATTTCTGATTTGAATGTACTTTCAGAAATACACATAATAAGTTTAAGCTCATTATCATCATTCTCATGGTGAAAAAAATAAACTATACTAATGAACATTGTTTTTTTGACCGTTTTGTTTACGGATATTCCCATGATTTTTCATATGCAAATTTGATGACGTCATAATTATATGAAGCCAATCAACTTTGACCATGAAACTTTATCTGTGTCTTAGGCATATATAAACATATGTATCAGCAAAATTTAGTTGATAAAGACCTAGCCATTATCAAATGAGAGCACTTGACGCAATCTCAATTTTCACCAACCCTAAGAAATGCAGCAAAAAATGAAAAAGTGCTATTTTTACATACATCCAAAAAAGTAGTAAAAAAACATAGTGTATATGAGTTTTTTTCTTGTTAACATTTTGTTTCTAACATTAGACATATCAATGGACAAAATGACACCCAAGTCGGAGGATCATAGGGGGGGTCCCCGGTAGACCCCTCTGGCCCACGGAATAGTACCAAAACATACAATAATGTGTTGTTCTATGCCTGGTGGTCCCCTTTAACAACTTACTGTACATGGTGGACAACATTTCATACACAGCGTGGGCGTTGTTGTAGACTTATTGCTAGTAGCCCAAATGACTAGTACACCAAGAGCATCGTAGACCACATGACTGGTAGACCAAATAAGTTGTAGACGAAATGGATTGTAGACTAAATGATTTGTAGTTGGTAGACTAAATAGAATGAAGACCAAATACATAGTAGACCAAATAACTAGTAGACTAAATGTATAGTAGACCAAGTATATTGTAGACCATTTGCATGATGGACTAAATGATGTTAGACCAAAGTAATAGTAGACCAAATGGGGTGTAGACCAATTAGAGTGTGGACCAAATTAAATGTAGACCAAATGACTTGTAGACCAAATGAATAGTATACGTATTGGGTGTGGACCAAATAGCAGTAGACCAACTTGCTAGTGGACCAAATGGTAGTAGACCCAATGGTCGTAAACCAAGGAGGGGGGGGGGGGGGCATAATTGCCCCCCGGCCGTAGGAAGACCTCAAATAGCCCGGCCTTTTTAGGGTTAAATGTATAGTTCAGTTTCGGTATAGATGGTGCTTCGAGATAATTTGTAATATAGTCGGGTTCACTATGTAATTTCGCCATATTTTTTTGGAGAGTCTGAACATTATACATTTTTGGAAACGTTATAGTATAAGCAATCAGAAAAACAATGTTTCTATTTGCCCCGAGTCCTTTATGGCCGCCATCTTGGATTTTTCAAAACGGCCGCCGTAAAAGGGGTTTTCGTCAATATCCCAGCTACTATAGATAACCGAGAAATTGGATTTTGACAGCTAATCCACCATTTTCAGGGCCAAAGAATCCAATGGTAATCAGAAAAATAATGTTTCAGTTTGCCCTGATACCTAAATGGCCGCCATCTTAGATTTCTTCAAAATGGCAGCCGTAAAAAGGGTTTTCGTCAATATCCCAGCTACTAAATAACCTAGAAATTTGATTTTGACACCTAAACCAACATTTTCAGGGCCAATGATTCCAATGGTAATACAAACAATAACGTTTTTATTTGCCCTGATACCTTTATGGCCGCCATATTGGATTTTTCAAAATGGCCGCCGTAAAAAGGTTTTTCGTCAATATCCCAGCTACTAACACAATTACCTAGAAATTTGATTTTTACAGCTAAACCACCATTTTCAGGGCCAAGGAATCCAATGGTATAGAAAATAAATAAGCTAGATTCAACCACAAACTTATTTGACTAAATTTTTCCGTTTTACTGAATGTTTTACAAGTGATCAACCAAGGAGTCTTTACATACATGTATCATCACCATTTTGACACTCACTGCCACACTTGCAAAGATCGGTGCAGGATAAGTTCTTTGTTCTGCAAGAACATCTGGCAGATGAACAGTCTGTTTTGCATTCTGCAGTTAACCATCTCAATGATTTTTATTTATTCAATATATTTTACCAGGGTGGCCCATTCAACAATAAGTTGGTCTCCATGAGGCCCTGGGATACAGTATACAAACATTGTTGTTATAAAAACATGACTTTTAAACATCGTTACAAAAACATTTGAAATGAATTTTACGATTGTACATAAATATATAAATGTTTACATTAAAGAATAAAAATATCAAGATACTGCAATTTATATACACACATTTTGAAGAAAAAAAAAAAAGAGTCTAATAGGGTTTATTCATAATATAAAAAACAACATAAATGTTGCTCACATAATTATTTCATCACTTAAATAACAAATATAAAAATACTGAACATTACTTAATAGTAAGATATCACTCATTACAATTTTAGACTATATAGCAAGGTTTTTGAATAAATATTGTTTCATTTTCTGTTTAAAAATATTCAAGGAATTTGAAGTTTTAATTTCAATGGGTAAATTATTCCAGAGGAATATAGAAGAATAAAATAAAGAATGTTTATATTGTTCTGTGCGAGCCCTAGGAATAATCAAATTCAAATTTGCCGCGTGTCTAGTATTAAATGAATGAGTATCAGAAACAAAAACAAACGAATCATAATAAAAATTAGAGGAAAGGCGATGAATACATTTGTACATAAATACACATTTAAAATATGTCACACGATCATTAATGGTAGCCATTTTAACTGATTAAACATTTCCTTGGACGGGGTATGAAAATTACAGCATAAAATCATCCTTGCGGCCCTTTTTTGTAATTTAATAATACGTTCTGTTTGATGAATAGAATGAACCCCCCATATCTCGCAACAATAATCAATTTGAGATTGAATCAAACATAAATATAATAATTTCATAGTATCTTTTGGAACATAAGGCTTTATTCTCCTTAACATACTTAAACTAAAAAATACCTTTTTACATAAATAATCAACATGTTCTGACCAATTTAAATGTTCATCAATAATTACTCCGAGACATTTAATACTTTTACATTGTTCAATAATTGTCCCTTTAAATTTTATTTGCACATTTCCCTTATCAATTAATCTTTGCGGAGTACCTATAAATATTAATTTAGTTTTATCAACATTTAATGTCAATTTATTAGCATAGAGCCATAATTTAACATTATTCATATCTTCTTGTAATCTATTTGAATATCAATTCCAGATGAACTACTGTAATAAAGGGTTGTATCGTCAGCATACATGGTTACATGACAATGTTTCAATGCCATCACTAAATCATCAATATAAATCAAAAATAAAAGAGGTCCTAATATGGACCATTGTGGTACCCCGAGAGATAGAGACCTTTCATCTGATAGAGTGTCACGGATTATAACTCTTTGACTCCTGTTATTTAAGTAGGAGTTAAACCAATTTATAACAGGGTCAGAGCAGCCTATCTTACGTAACTTGACAAGTAGGATTTCCGTATCGACAGTGTCAAAAGCGCGTTTTAAATCAATGAAAATAGAACATATTACATGTCCGCTATCAATAGATTTCAACCAACTATCAGTCAAAGAACCAAGTGCTGCTGACGTTGAATGGCCGGGTCTAAATCCAAATTGAGAGTCATTCAAAACACTATGTGAGGATAAGTACGTATAAAGCTGCTTATGGACTATTCTTTCTATTATCTTGCTTACTACTGGTAATATAGATATAGGGCGATAGTTGTCTATTTTTTTATTTGCACCCTTTTTATACATAGGTCTTACTTTTGAACTTTTCCATTCATTTGGGTATATTCCAGAATTTAATGATAAATTAATTAATGTTGTTATACTTTTCAATATTTCATTTTTTGCAAGTTTCAAATGCGAAGCACTAATACCATCAATGCCAGTTGCTTTACAAGGGTCTAAATCTGAAAGTAATTTTAGTACATCATTTTCATTTACATCTTTAAATACAAACAATTCACTAGAATCTGTTTCCAATATAACATTTATAGACTGTGTATCAACGTTAATATTTTGGTTTACAGTACACTTGTTGCCTTCATTCAAACCATTTACACATTCATTAAAAACATTAGAATCAATAAAGAAGTCATTAAATGTATTCGCAATGATATCATCATTATTACACATGTCTCCATCAATTTCAAAAACTACGGGGAGAGCAGAATTTTTATATGGTAATAGCTCTTTTAAACAAGACCACATTCGCTTTGGATCATTACTGTTTTCTTCAATTTTAGACACAAAATAATTTCTTTTTTCTTTTTCTAATAAAATGCTTACTTTGTTTCGAACCTTTTTATAATCCTTCCACATCTTCAAACATAATTGACTTTCTTCATAATTGAGCATATGTTGTTTCCTTTTCAATTTAAAAAATGTTCTATGTATAATATCACGTTTATTCATTAATTTTCTAATATCTTTTGTAATCCATGAATGTGACTTATCGCGAACTCTTTTCATTTTAACAGGTGAAACCTCATCAATAATTGAGACAAATGTTTCTTTCCACACTTTCCAATATACATTTGCATCAATAACTTCATCGAGATGCGACCATGAGGTAGTTTGCAAGATACATAATAATTCAGTCATATTCTCTTGTTTATTTAATCGATATTTTATCACTTTACCTTTTTGAGTAGGACATTTATTTGATGATTTTATTCTACGAATAGCATACACAGAAAAGTGATCACTCAAAGATGTATGAATACATCCATGCTCAATTATATTCTCGTTTCTAGTTGTAAATATTGTGTCTATCAGGGTACTCGATTGGTGTGTTACACGAGTTGGTGTATCAATTAACTGTTGAAAATTATACAAATTCATTAAAAACATCATGTTTGAGAACAATGGTGTATTAATCTTCCCTAAAAAATTGCAATTTAAATCACCTAAAATCAAAATTTCATTAGTGTTCTCTCCAGTAGAGTGCACTGATTCAATGATTTTTCTAAACTTTTCAACAAAAGACAAGTCGTAACCTGGGGGTCGATATACACAAAATAACAGCATATCTTTTTGGAATGTTAAATATATTTGCAAACAAATCAGTTCTAAATCAACATTTTCAAATTCTTTTCGTCTAACGTAATGTAAAGTAGTAGAAATATAAACAGCTACGCCACCACCTGAGCGCGTTCTATCTTTCCGTTCAATACATAGACCATTAATAAGTAACTCTTTATTTGTAATTGAGTCATCACAAAATGTTTCATTTAAACATAACACATCAATTTTATTATTTGAGAATAAATCAACTAATAAACCAATTTTACTAACAAGACTTCGAATATTCATCAATACAAATTTGAGTCCTTTTTTCATTTGGGGAATTTTCCCTTCACTTAAAGTTATAATTCGACTATTAGTACATATTTTAGACGGAGATTCGGCATTGTCCTCTTTGCCTGAGGCCTAAAAGTGTGTATTAAGTTCACAAAATTTCGATTTATGTCCAAATTCTCGACATAAAAAACATTGAATTTTGGTACCATATCTGCAATGTTTCTGTTTGTGGTTTTTCTCGCCACAGTTGTAGCAACCACTATACAGTCTTGTATTTCGGAAGCTAGTGTATCGTGGTCGTGGTTCATGCCCCCCTTCGTTACTCGTGACGTCTCGGTTTGCTGCGACATCCGAGTAACTGCGGGATAGCGGGGAGGGGCTAGTGATGGCCTCGTATAATGGTGAATACGGGGCTCGTTGGTCTTTGTGGAGGCCAGGAATGTCAAGGGCCGGTGTTTTATTGATGTGTTGCTTGATCGAAGTTACAAACACCTTAGCACCAGCGGGGTTAAAATGTAGGCCGTCGGTTGTAAGATGCAATTCGACATCGACATCGCTATGGTCGATGAAACCCCATGCATGACACCGAGTAATCTCACGTAGCTTTGCATTGACTTCATTAATTTTGTTGCGAGTGCTAGTGTCGTTAGGACTTCTCCTGTGCACGATGGAGCTTATTGTAATCATCGTTACACTTTCACATGTTGACAAAACGTGTTCCCCCAGTGATTCTAATTGTGTTGCTATCACAGAGGGGTCGTTTGCTTCAATATTATTAGTACCTAGGTGAAAAAACTACTTCTGACACATTGTGTTTGTTTGCGAGTTTTTTTGTTGTTGCAAAGGCGTCCCCGACCTTAGCACCAGGAATTGTTTTACATGCTACTCGTGATACTAGAGACAGTTTAGTCGGCTGAATAGATCTACACATGGAGTCGCCAACAATCAAAACTTGTTTTTGTTGCTTAAAGCGATTTGATTGGGTTTGTTTGTATTCTCTCAACTGGTCGTCAATAGAAGCAGGGTATAACATTTCGTCATCGCTAACTTCCAGCTCGGCAGCTGAAGGGTTGTTGTCGTTGTTCTGAACCGGATGTAATGCTGTGTTGCCAACTACCAGAACTGAGTCAGCACCCTTGTCTCTGCTGCTTTCTAATGTCGGGTTGTCATCTTTGGCGCTGTCGTCATCTGGACGCAGGTCAGCAGCCTTGTCATCATTGGCATCTGAAAACAGATCTTCCTCTTCGGCGTTGTCGACATCTGAAATCAGTTCAGCCGCTTCGGCATCGTTGACATCTGAAGAAAGATCAGCAGCCTCATCGCCGATGTCGTCTGAAGACAGATCAGCAGCATTATCGTCGATGTCGTCTGAAGACAGATCAGCAGCCTCATCGTCGATGTCGTCTGAAGAAAGATCAGCAGCCTCATCGTCGATGTCGTCTGAAGACAGATCAGCGGCCTCAGCGTCGATGTCGTCTGAATGCAGATTATCATCTTCGGCGTTTTTATCTTCTGGAAGCAGACCGTCAGCCTCGGTGTTGTTGTCCTCGTTGTTTTTGTAGTTGTTTTGAAATCCTTCCTTTGGCTTTTTGTTCAATTTTGTTAACTGGTTGACTTTCTCTTTCAGTTCGTTAACATCGTTAGATAAAAAGCTAAGTCTGTCGAGGATTAGCGTTGTCTCGACTGACACGGTTGATGCTTTCACGTTGGTATCGGGGTCAGGATTATCAGGCTTATCCGTGGGTTCGTTATCAATTGTGTTTATTTCTTCAGCCCAGTGTTGGTCCGTGTTATGGGCGCCATTTTGTATGTAAATCAAGCTATAGTGACGGGAAATGTTTAAGTTTAAGTTTGGGTATATAGAACAAAGTTCAGTAGTCAGATATTCGGATTCGTCTAACACAGCACAACGTACATCGTATTTGAATAGATGAAATAGTGCGGAGTTGATGCTCTGAATTGTTATGTTCTTTGGTAGTTTACACGAAAACTGTTTAGTTCCCGGAGTCCCGTTAGAAGAGTTAGTTTTCAGTTTCTTGGTTTTCGCCATTTGAATACACCATCATACGTGTCATTCTCATCACTTAAAGTCATGCACTTCTTGATATGATTTCATGCACCACATGCACCACGTCTACGTCTACGTCTATTGGAATACAATGGTGTCGACTTATTTGGCTAAAACTTTCCGTTTTACTGAATGTTTTACAAGTTATCATGCAGACATCAACGTTCCACTATAAAGTTAGTGTCCATTAAGAACAAACATGCTCCTCATGGCAGAAATAGGTTTAATCTTTTATGCAGCCAAGGAGTCTGTACATATCATCGCCATCATCGTCATCATCAGTTGTATACTTGTTATGTGTGTCCTCATAATTTTGACACTCCGTGCTGCACTGACAAAGATCGGTGCAGGATAACTTATTAGAACATCTGGCAGAAGAACAGTCTGTTTTGCATTGAAAGTTAACCGAATACAATGGTGTCAACTTATTTGGCTGAAACTTTCCGTTTTACTGAATGTTTTACAAGTGATTAGACATCAACGTTACACTAAGTTAGTGTTTATTAAGAACAAACATGCTCCTCATGGCAGAAATAGGTTTAATCGTTTAGGCAGCCAAGGAGTCTCTATATATCATCGCCATCATCGTCATGTTCAGTTTCATACTTGTTATGTGTGTCCTCATCATTGTGACACTCCGTGCTCTTTGTTTTTGCAAGAACATCTTGCAAAAGAACAGTCTTTTTTGCATTGAAAGCTAACAATCGCAAGGATGGCCTTTGGAGCTGGAAGGGCATATGTCATGGTTATGTGTGTCCTCATAATTTTGGTTGGTTTCAACTGACCATCGGACTCCTTGTGGTAGCCACTCCGCAGGGGATCCAGCTGAGGATCCTGCAGAGCAATGCTGGCCTGTCCCCACACTCTGGCTTGGATATGGACTCTCAGGATATGTTGTCTCAGAGCTCCAAGGGTAGGAGGTAGCTTGTCACTTTCTGTCATATGCTAGCAGAAGAGATGCCATCGCAGTTCGGAAATGGTCTTGATGTAGATGCCTTTGGGGGAGTAGGCTGCACAAACGAAGATAGCCAGAGTAGTCAGCACAGTTTCGGTTACTTCTGCCTCTGCCTCTGAAAGCATCTGCAGAGAACTGATTACATCCCAAGT